>SJYA01000665.1:1645991-1685070 GCA_006410615.1 Neotragus moschatus
TGGATCATGGAAAAAGCAAGAGAGTTCCAGAAAAACATCTATTTCTGCTTTATTGACTATGCCAAAGCCTTTGACTGTGTGGATCACAATAAACTGTGGAAAATTCTGAGAGAGATGGGAATACCAGACCACCTGACCTGCTTCTTGAGAAACCTCTATGTAGGTCAGGAAGCAACAGTTAGAACTGGACATGGAACAACAGACTGGTTCCAAATAGGAAAAGGAGTACCTTGCTTATTCAACTTATACACAGAAATGCATCATGAGAAACGCTGGGCTGGAAGAAGCAAGGAATCAAGCTGGGAATCAAGATTGCCAGGAGAAATATCAATAACCTCAGATATGCAGATGACACCACCCTTATGGCAGAAAGGGAAGAAGAACTAAAAAGCCTCTTGATGAAAGTGAAAAGGAGAGTGAAAAAGTTGGCTTAAAGCTCAACATTCAGAAAACGAAGATCATAGCATCTGGTCCCGTCACTGATGAGGAAACAGTGGAAACAGTGTTAAACCTAATTTTTGGAGGCTCCAAAATCACTGAACATGGTGATTGCAGCCATGAAATTAAAAGGCGCTTACTCCTTGGAAGGAAAGCTATGATCAACATAGATAGCATATTGAAAAACAGAGATATTATTTGTCAACAAGGTCCGTCTAGTCAAGGCTTTGATTTTTCCTGTGGTCACATATGGATGTGAGAGTTGGACTGTGAAGAAAGCTGAGCACCGAAGAATTGACGCTTTTGAACTGTGGTGTTGGAGAAGACTCTTGAGAGTCCCTTGGACTGCAAGGAGGTCCAACCAGTCCACCCTAAAGCAGATCAGTCCTGGGTGTTCACTGGAAGGACTGACGCTGATGCTGAAACTCCAATACTTTGGCCACCTCATGCGAAGAGTTGACTCATTGGAAAAGAACCTTATGCTGGGAGGGATTGGAGCAGGAGGAGAAGGGGATGACAGAGGATGAGATGGCTAGAAGGCATGACTGACTCGATGGACATGAGTTTGAGTGAATTCCGGGAGTTGGTGATGGACAGGGAGGCCTGGCGTGCTGTGATTCATGGAGCTGCAAAGTGTCAGACACGATGAGCGACTGAACTGAACTGAACTGAACTGAATCATTGCCAAGCACTGTGCCAGGTGCTGAGGACACAGTATTGCACATGGGAGGGGGAGGAAGAGACTGATGCTTTAGAGTCATCTCACTGCAGTTCTCCCTTTCTCCTCTGCGTAGAATATTTTATTACTTTATCTTCTGGCAAATATCTCTCTCTCCAAAACAAATCCATGCTTAAAAGCATAGCACCTCACCATGACTGAAGAAACAGAGTATATATAAAAATATATAATCTAGAACTCAAGAGTAATCACTAGAAAATACCCAAACAGGAATCACAGAAAATAATATTGGCTGAGGGGAGTTGTACTGGTTATAGGACTGGGGTGGAGGAGGAGACCATCCTTTTCCTGAAATACTTTCTGAACCATCTATAAAGAGATAGTACTGGCTACCAACAGGGCTGCTGACAGTCTGCCTTCAACTATCAGCCTTTTCTGCGATGGTCTGAGCTGACAAAAACCATTCCTTCCAAAGTAAAGTAGCTTCCCCAGAGAAGGCAATGGCAACCCACTCCAGTACTCTTGCCTGGAAAATCCCATAGACTGAGGGACCTGGTGGGCTGCAGTCCATGGGGTCGCTAGGAGTCGGACATAACTGAGCAACTTCACTTTCACTTTTCACTTTCATGCATTGGAGAAGGAATCCAACCCACTGCAGTGTTCTTGCCTAGAGAATTCCAGGGGCAGGGGAGCCTGGTGGGCTTCTATCTATGGCGTTGCACAGAATCAGACAAGACTGACGTGATTTAGCAGCAGCAGCAGCAAAGTAGCTTCCCGGTCAGCCTGTATTTAAAGATGGAATGAAGTTGGGCAGGGCCATCTCAACCCAACTTGGGACAGATAGCTCTTAAAGGACATTCTAGCTCCATTCTAGCAGGACATTCAGCTGATACTGTCCTTGGGTCTCCACCACATCTTGACTTCTCCTTTGGCTTTCCTTTTACTCCTTTCCACAAGGCTTAATCTCAAGAAAACTCAGTATTAAGCAAGTTGTATGCTAAGTTGTGTGTTTCCCAGGAAACCCATCTTATGGCTACTAGTATGGACAGGTATTACATTGACAAATACAAGGATTAAAGGCTAGAAAAGTACCAGTGATGTTTTATTCAATGCTATACACAACAAATGAACAATTAGCCAGTAAAACAGAGAATATATGTGTCTATAAAATTCACTTTCACTAATGTAATTTTCTCTTCATTTTATTCCAATTTTTTCTTTTATTTTTGCATTTTAGTCAAGGATGAACTGCTTTCTACCTATTATTTATGCTCAAACTTGAAATTATGTGTTTGGGATATACAGAAAATATTATTAGTTTTTATTCCTGTGTGTTTCCTTTATATTACATGCTTAAATCTCATCAGTAAGTTTATCATGACAAGTTGTTATTACCAATTGGGCAAAAATCACATTTCAGTTATGAAATCTATTAACCATATATATGTCTTTTACTTTACTACCAAATGATAGTAAATTCTTTTACCTATCTTATTTTAAAAGAATGATTCCTGGCATGTAAATGTCATAATCAATACTGGAGATTTGACTGGTATAAAAAATTTCTTATTTAGAATGCTAATTGTACATAATAGAGATAATTGCTTGATTGTATTATCTAGGTATCAGTTTACTAGCTTTTATTTCTAGAAATGCTGCCAATAAAAGTGATAATTTCTGTGTCTGTCTTCTTCAAAGCTCTTGTTTGAAATATTTAAAGTGTATCTCTGCAAGTCAGGGATTCTAGCTTTATTATTTATATATCTTATTTTTAAATATTTTATATAATAGTGGTTAATAAATTTTTAAAGAAGGAACAAATGAATGAATGAATGATTAGACTTGCTTCAAACAATATTTTATCCAGAAATCTTTATTCACTTATTTGCATATATTGACTTTTTGCTATTTTCCCCATCATATTCTAATTTCCAAGTATGTCAGTCTCCTTGCAGTTCCTGGAAACTCCAAGTCTCAGGCATTAAATTCATTAATATTTATTAAATACCTACTCTTTGCCAGACAGCATGTCAGGTACTGAGGATGGAATAATGTATATGAGTAGAAGGACGAGTGCTTGCAATGCATCTTCTTGTGGTCCACCTCCTCTCTTCTGCCTGGAATGCTTTATCATTTTGGTTTTCTGTTTACCTGCTACTCCTCAAAACCAAAGCTGTGGCTAAGAACACAGAGTCAGACCACCAACATTCAAATCTTGACTCCACAATTACTATGTGACTTTGGGCAAGTCTTCCTTAACTAGTCTTCATTTTTCTCATATTTGGAGTAAGAAAGAAAATGATATCTAAACACATACAGTTGTTGGTATTATATGAAAATATCTCAGGTGAGTTCCTGTTTCAAAATTGTTGAATAAGGGTCATCTATGATTGCCAATATTATTATGCCCTGCTGTTAGAAAAATAGTTAAATCTTGACAAGAAATGCTAAGGTATATCAGCTGCCATCAAAGTACAATGACTTTAGAATATTAGCAAAGTCCTTTTACTAACTATTTTTTATAAGAAAAAAATTTTAAATCAGCAAAACAATAAAAGATCTTCAAAAAATAAAACATCATCTATATGTATAATATAATAGAGCATTAATAAGCAAGTTAGTTCACATTACCCAGCAGTAACTGTGAAGAATGTGAAAAGAGTGGGAAGGATAGAAAATTTGGGTGAAAGTGAAAGCAGATAACCCACATTGTTCTGAAAGATAACCCACCTTCCAGGAAGCAAGTGTTTCAAAGCATATTCATATTGCTTTATTTGGTCCTTCTATCNAATAGAGCATTAATAAGCAAGTTAGTTCACATTACCCAGCAGTAACTGTGAAGAATGTGAAAAGAGTGGGAAGGATAGAAAATTTGGGTGAAAGTGAAAGCAGATAACCCACATTGTTCTGAAAGATAACCCACCTTCCAGGAAGCAAGTGTTTCAAAGCATATTCATATTGCTTTATTTGGTCCTTCTATCACTCCTATGAGGCAAGTAAAGCTTCAATATTTGTCTTCATTAGAATGCTGAAGACTCAGACTTGGAAAGATTAAGTTCTTCTCATGGTTTTCTTTCATTATGAAACAGAACTGGTACTAGAAACAAGACCCTACAGTTTCTTGTCAAATGTTCTTTCTACTATTAAAAGTTCTCATATATTCACAGGGGTTTACATCAAAGCCATAAAAAGTCCATTCCTGGGTCAAGGTTAAATTATCTATGGGGTCAATGTAGTATCATTGATGTGAGGGCAATGGGCGGTCTCCCCATCAAAATGGCAGAGTAACACAAGAGGGATGATGTGGAAGATGTGTTTCCAAGAAGAGAGTGGACTACTACCTCCTCCAGCCTTTCTTTCAATATGTATTTTTTTGTGGGGGGGGAGGGATTTTTATTTTAATTTATTTTAATTGGAGGCTAATTACTTTACAATATTGTGGTGGTTTTGGCCATAAATACACATGAATCAGCCATGGGTGTATATGTGTTCCCCATCCTGACCCTCCTTCCCACCTCCCTCCCCATCCCAAACCTCCGGGTCATCCCAGCGCATCAGGCCTGAGCACCCTGTCTCATGCATCGAATCTGGACTGGTGATCTATTTCACATATGATATAATATATATGTTTCAATGATATTCTCTTAAGTCATTCCACCCTCACCTTTTCTGACAGAGTCCAAAAGTCTATTCTTTAATAT
This sequence comes from Neotragus moschatus, assembly GCA_006410615.1. Classification (NCBI taxonomy): domain Eukaryota; kingdom Metazoa; phylum Chordata; class Mammalia; order Artiodactyla; family Bovidae; genus Neotragus; species Neotragus moschatus. Next base: position 1,650,810 of record SJYA01000665.1, read on the forward strand.
CTGTGTCTCTTTTGCTGTCTCACATATAAGGTCATTGTTACCATCTTTCTAAATTCCATATATGTGTGTTAATATAACATATTAGTGTTTTTCTTTCTGACGTACTTTGTTCTGTATAATAGGCTGTAGTTCATCCACCTCATTAGAACTGATTCAAATGCATTCTTTTTAATGGTTGACTAATATTCCATTACGTATATGTACCACTACTTTCTTTTCCATTCATCTGCTGATGGACATCTAGGTTGCTTCCATGTCCTGGCTATTGTAAACAGTGCTGCAGTGAATATTGTGGTACACATGTCTCTTTCAATTCTGGTTTCCTCAGTGTGTATGCCCAGCAGTGGAATAGCTGGGTCATATGACAGTTTTGTTTCNTCATTGAGTTAGACAAGGCTGTGGTCCTAGTGTGATTAGATTGACTAGTTTTCTGTGAGTATGATTTCATAGTGTCTGCCTTCTGATGCCCTCTTGCAACACATACCATCTTACTTGGGTTTCTCTTAACCTTGGGCGTGGATTACTCTTCATGGCTGCTCCAGCAAAGCACAGCCGCTGCTCTTTACCATGGATGAGGGGTATCTCTTCACAGCCACCCTTCCTGACCTTCAACGTTGGATAGCTCCTCTAGGCCCTCCTGTCCCTGTGCAGCCACCGTTCCTTGGGCATGGGATTGCTCCTCCCGGCCGCTGGCCCTGGCTTCGAACAAAAGGTGGCTCCTCCCTGCCGCTCCTGACCTCGGACGCAGGGTAGCTCCTCTTGCCCGCTGCCCCTGGCCTCAGATGCTGGGTGGCTCCTCCCCGCCGCTGCCCCTAACCTCAGATGTGGGGTAGCTTGTCTCGGCCATTCCTGCGATGTTACAGCCTGGCACTCTTGGCCGCTGCCCCTGACCTTGGACGTGGGGTAACTCCTCTTGGCCACTGCCCTCCGGCATGGATTCCTCCCGGCTTCTGCCCCTGACCTCGGACGTGGGGTAGCTCCTCTCGGCTGCGCTTAGTGCGGTGGTTGGTCGCAGCCGCCTGCGGTTAGAGTTTTCAGCGGGAAAGTTCTCTCCTCTTTTATTTTTCTCTCTCTGGCTACCCCACAGTTTGGGTTGCTATCTCACATTAGCTCCCTCAGATAGCCCTCAGGGCATTCAGGCCTGGTCCTTACCCTAAGCATGCAGCCTGTGCCTCCCTGTTCAGCCCCCACTTGCTGGTGGCTGATGTAAACATCTGGGCTACTTCTCTGCAGGGAGTTGCAGTTAGGAGCATAATCTGTGGGTTTTATTTATTTATTTTTTCCTCCCAGGGTTATGTTGCCCTCTGAGATTCCAAAAGTCCCACAGACCTGCCAGTGAGAGGGTTTCCTGGTGTTTGGAAACTTCTGTTTTATGACTCCTTCCCCGGGATGGGTCTCCATCCCTAACTCTTTTGTCGCTCCTTTTATCTTTTATATTTTGTCCTATCTCCTTTTGAAAACAATGGGCTGCATTTCTGGGTGCCTGGTGTACTCTGCCAGTGTTCAGAAGTTGTTTTGTGGTATTTGTTCAGCATTCAAATGACCTTTCAATGAATTTGTGGGGAGAAAGTGGTCTCCCCTCCTATTCCTCCACCATCTTAGGGGGAGATTCTCAATATGTATTTAAGCACCAGTCATGTACTGGGTCTCTGGGTAACCGAAGATATTGAACTTGATCTTAATTAGCTTGCAATATATTGAATGCCAACATTCTGCCCAAGAAACAATGAACATTGTTTAGATAAATAATGGTCCTTGGACTCAAGTCCCTTATCTGTAGGAATATATAGTAACCTTCAGAGCAGTGAGGATTAGTTGAGGTACCTTATGAAAATCACTAGTGCATTGACTAGCACATTTTGTTGTGTTAGTCACTTGGTCGTGTTCAACTCTTTGTGACCCAATGGACTGTAGCCCCACCAGGCTCCTCTGTCCATGGGATTCTCCAGGCAAGAATACTGGAGTGGATTTCCATTTCCTTCACTAAGGGATCTTCCCGACCCAGGGATAGAACCCAGGTCTCCTGCATGCAGACAGATTCTTTATCATCTGAACTATAGGAAAATCCCATATACTAGCACACAAATGAGCTCAATAAATAATAGCTAGAAATGTGGCTAATGACAGCAGCGTCTGTAGCATGGACAGCTACATTTTTAGTAGTTTAAACCTTATGGGGTCAAATTGGAGTGCATGTTCATGGAAGCATTAATGAACATTAGTTTGATGTCTATTTTCAGAAGTACAGCTAGAATCAAGTTCTTTTTTCTCCTAAATGAAGCAGGCTTTTGTATTTATTTTCTAGGGCTGTCATAACAAAGTACTACAGTGGTATCAGATACAGAATAAAATACATTTCATCACAGTTCTGGAAGGTAGTGCTCAAAGATAAAGTCATAAGCATATTTAATTCCTTTTGAGGCCTCTCTCCTTGGCTTGCAGATAATTACCTCCTTCTGTGTTTAATTGGTTGTTTCTGTGTATGCATGTGTCCAGTATCTATACATCCAAATTTCCTCTTCATATAGTGATTTCACTCACATTAGATTATGGCCGACCCTAGAGATCTTGCCTTAATGTAATCAGCTCTTTAAAGACCTTCAAATACAGTTACATTCTGAAGTACGAGGGGTTAGGACTTTAACATACAAATTAGGGATATCACAACTCTGCCCATATTGCCTTTGCATAAATACACAGAATCACAGAGATAGATTATGTACCACAAGTTTTATTATTGCCTAGTCCAAGAACCCAGTGCTAAAATGATGCAGATAGGGAACAGTCTCTGACCATCCCTGAAGAATTTGGCACACACCAAAATATTGACACTCTATGAATGGATTTGTAGGATATTTAGCCCAATTTTATAGAGAAAGGAGGAATGGAATTTTTCTCATTAGGTTTCAGAATGTGTAACTACAGGACTCAGAAAGAATGCATGTCCTAATACCTCAGCATCTGGAGAAGTGATCATTGGAACAAGCCAATCTCCTTCTTATAGGCTCCTTACAGCATCACTTTCTTTTCAGAGTCACCAGGTAACAGAGAAGAGGGTGCCTACTGATATTTGTGGTGTCTATGCATTCAGAGTCTAGAAATGCCCAGAAAAATAAATAGACTAACATTTGAAAAACACATTTAACACTTCTAAGAATGAATGATTATAAAAGTGTCATAGCAGGTGTCACTATCAAGTATATTTGCTGGAGCAACTTTAGGCACCAATAAAAGGCTGTTGTTCCACAGAAGCTGTAATATGTAGTGATTAAGACTCCGTTGTATATATAAGATATAGTATAGAATGGATAAACAAAGTCCTCACAGGTATAGCACAGGGAACCATATTCAATATCCTGTGATACACCATAATGAAAAAGAATACACACACACACACACACACACACACACACACACATATTTCAAGCTCTTGCTCCAGAATTGCTGGCTCAGAGTCAAAAATTATATTTATTAGCTGAGTTGGGTGACTTTGGGCAAGTTTATTGAATATTGTTTCTCCACACCTTCATATCTAAATGGTGGATAATCTGGTTCTTACATCATTGGGTAGTTCTGAGGATTACCTGACTTAAGATGTGTAAAGCACTAAGAATATTATATTATCATCAAGAAATCCAGAGTGAAGCACTCAGTCTCCACAAAGGGAAGGAAATTCTAAAATGCTCCTTGCCAGATATAGCAAATAAAAACATGGATTGCTCAGTCAAATTTTATGATATAAGCAATGAATACTTTTAGAATAAGTATGTCCCAAATATTGCATTAATACTCTTATACCAAAAAAGTATTGTTTAGCTGAAATTCAGACTAATGGGGTATCCTGTATTTTTTTAATCTGGCTTTCCAAAGGGAAACATATTAAGTCATATTAGGAAAGAATATCAGAGAGCACAATTCTTTGAGTGCCACAGTTGTTTAATAAACACATGTATTACAAATGAATGATTTGATAAACTTAAGGGGGCTATAATGCAGAAAACTTGGGAGAAATGAAAGCATTTGGATTGATCTTGTGCATTAGGAAAACTAAGAAGCATGCACATAGAAAAATGAATTACTAAGCCCCATGAAAGCAGCCACTGAATTATAATCTCAGTTCTCTTATAGAATTTGTGTCATGAATAAGGTATTGAGTAATACTTTTATCTTTGAAAAAATTCATTTATGATGAAACAACAAATAAAGAATAAATGGGAAAATATTTCAGGTGGTAAGTTAGAAAATATGAGGCAAATGAAAGTGTTCATGAACTCAGAGATAAATCAAGAATGACTTGTAGTCCAGCTGAAAGGAATAAGGAGCAATCTAGAAATAGATGGAGTTGAAACAGAGATGCTGCTGCTGCTAAGTCCCTTCAGTTGTGTCCGNAGAATAAATGGGAAAATATTTCAGGTGGTAAGTTAGAAAATATGAGGCAAATGAAAGTGTTCATGAACTCAGAGATAAATCAAGAATGACTTGTAGTCCAGCTGAAAGGAATAAGGAGCAATCTAGAAATAGATGGAGTTGAAACAGAGATGCTGCTGCTGCTAAGTCCCTTCAGTTGTGTCCGATTCTCCAGGCAAGAACACTGGCGTGGGTTGTCATTTCCTTCTCCAATGCATGAAAGTGAAAAGTGAAAGTGAAGTTTCTCAGTCGTGCCCAACTCTTAGCAACCCCATGGACTGCAGCCTACCAGGCTCCTCCGTCCATGGGATTTTCCAGGCAAGAGTACTGGAGTGGGGTGCCATTGAGATGAGACAGATTCTAAAAGTATTTCAAGACAAAAGTTATGGTACAGGGGAACTATACCTAACTTTATTGCCACCATCTAGCTATGATATTCTCCGCAGAAATGGTTTGGTTCAGTTGCCTCAGATTTTGTATAAAATACATTCCAAGGGGAAAAACACTTCATTGTGAATTCATCAAGGCTTTCCATTTCAAGGGCAGAGTATAATAGGAACAATAACAACAACCAAAAATGTTGCTGTTTACATTTTTAAAGTAGAAAAAAAGAAAGTTTAATCGTAATCTACAGTCAATATTCTTCACACAAAAAAAGTCACATTGTCTCTAAGGAAATTCTAAAAATAAGACAGGATAAATACGTGCAAGCATTTGAGAGTCTCAATGTAAATAAGTTTTATCTAAGATTGTTTTTCAAGTATTCTGATTGCTACACACACCCGAACACTTCTAAACACTCACTCCTCTTAAATGTAATACAAGAGAACAATACAATTCAACCCACTCAAATTGGCAAATCACAAAAGATTTCTCTTTGAACAGGTATATATTTAGTTCTTATTGTTGCTCTATCATCACAACTGCTAATGCACAAACCAACAAAGGAAAAGAATTAAAGAAAATGAAGTTAAAAGCTTTATTTATATAAATGAAATTTGTCTCTCACAAGCACAGAAAGAATTTTCAAATTGATCAGAAATTATGTGTAATATTTTTTAAAATTTCACAGCAATCAAAAATATGGAGTAGGAATAATTTTTATTACTTTTATTAAAAATAAGTAGTATGGATATATTTGAGTATTTTGGAATTCATGGAGACAATACAGTGATTTATGGTTTTCACATATTTGATGGGTTTGACAATGCAAATCAATTTTTAAAAAGCATTTTATAATTTTCAAACACACGTTTTTCAAAAGAAAAGGATTCATGTTTTTCTGATACAATGAACCCTAGCTCAAATTTTTAAAATTTAACTGATTCCACTAGCATAATTTTTTCCCTTCAACTGAGAGGGAGACAAGCACTTTACACAAAAGTCTCTCCGTTTAGGGTTGAATCTTGAAACTTTCTCTATGGAAGACCTAACAGGATAGTAGGTTGTCTAATACAACACATGTAGGTGAACAATATAAAAATAATCATGTTACAATCCTCCAGATGATCAGTTTCTTCACTCACACAATCCCACTTTCATCCCTCTGACAGTTTTGCCAAAGAATGATGATCTTGGATATATACTTTGAAAATTCAGTTTCATAGTTTTTGAATGGTCTACAATTCAGCACTTAGGGGTTATAATGGCAATAAAGGTAGATCAGAATTAAAGCAGAGTACAAAATGTAGATATCAGCAAGATCGTGTACACTTCTAACTCTCCCACAAAATTTAGGCCAAATCATAACTCACTAACAGTGATGTGGAAGTGGGAAGTTCAAATTAAGCCGGTAGTCTATGTTTAAATATTTGCTACTAGTATTAGTCAACTACTCTTACCAAATTTAAAATAAACAGCTAAAAATTAAAATAATCCAAAGAAAGTTTTCTTTTCTCCAAAACCTTATTCTTGTTTTTATCTTAGTTTGATCCTGTAAACACAAGAGAAGACCCTACACATGCACATCACCAGATGGTCGGCACCGAAATCAGATTGATTATATTCTTTGCAGCCAAAGATGGAGAAGCTCTATACACTCAGGAAAAACAAGACCAGGAGCTGACTGTGGCTCGAATCATGAACTCCTTTTGCCAAATTTAGACTGAAATTGAAGAAAGTGGAGAACACCACTAGACCATTCAGGTATGACCTAAATCAAAGCACTAATGACTATACAGTGGAAGTGAGAAATAGATTTGAGGAACTAGATCTGATAGACAGAGTGCCTGATGAACTGTGGATGGAAGTTCATGTCATTGTACAGGAGACAGGAATCAAGACCATCCCCAACAAAAAGAAATGCAAAAAATAAAAACGGCTGTTTGAGGACGCATTACAAATAGCTGTGAAAAGATGGGAAGTGAAAAGCAAAGGAGAAAAGGAAAGATATACCCATTTGAATACAGAGTTCCAAAGAATAGCAAGGAGAGATAAGAAAGCCTTCCTCAGAGATCAATGCAAAGAAATAGAGGAAAACAATAGAATGGGAAAGACTAGAGATCNGCTTTTGAACTGTGGTGTTGGAGAAGGCTCTTGAGAGTCCCTTGGACTGCAAGATCCAACCAGTCCATCCTAAGGAAGATCAGACCTGGGTGTTCATTGGAAGGACTTATGCTGAAGCTGAAACTTCAATACTTTGGCCACCTGATGTGAAAAGGCTGGCTCATTGGAAAAGACCCTGGTGCTGGGAAAGATTGAGGGCAGGAGGAGAAGGGGAAGACAGAGGATGGGATCACTGGATGGCATCATCGACTCAATGGACATGGGTTTGGGTGGACTCCAGGAACTGATGATGGACAGGGAGGCCTGGTGTGCTGCAGTTCATAGGGNCACCTGATGTGAAAAGGCTGGCTCATTGGAAAAGACCCTGGTGCTGGGAAAGATTGAGGGCAGGAGGAGAAGGGGAAGACAGAGGATGGGATCACTGGATGGCATCATCGACTCAATGGACATGGGTTTGGGTGGACTCCAGGAACTGATGATGGACAGGGAGGCCTGGTGTGCTGCAGTTCATAGGGTCACAAAGTGTCGGACATGACTGAGCTCCTGAAATGAACTGAACTGAAATGATCCTGTAAAATGATTCCTTCAAAAATGATTGAGAGTAATTCAAAAGTTGTAATGTTAGCAATAAATTAAAATGTACTTAGTTTAATATTTATTAAATCATAATTCAAATCCAGAAATTAGATTAATATGTTAGTACAAGGGCTTTCCAGGTGGTGCTAGTGGTAAATAACCTGCATGCTAATCCAGGAGACAAAAAAATAGGCTTTTATCACTATGTCATGAATATCCCTTGGAGGAGGGCATGACAAACCATTCCAGTATTTTTGCTTCATGAATTTCATGCACAGAGGAGCCTGTTGGCCTAGAGTCTATGCAGTCAGGTCACAAAAGACTGAAGTGACTTAACACACACACATATTAGGAAGTACAAACTAATACCAATCAATATAAATATATTAAGCATAATGTAATAAGTATTATTAGGTTGGTGCAAAAGTAATTGGAAAAGACCCTGATGCTGGGAAAGATTGAAGGCAGGAGGAGAAAGGGACAATAAAGGATGAGGTGGTTGGATGGCATCACTGACTTGATGGACATGAGTCTGAGCAAGCTCTGGGAGTTAGTGATGGACTATAAGGCCTGGTGTGCTGCAGTCCTTGAGGTCACAAAGAGTCTGACATGACTGAGTCTGAATTGAACTGAAAGAGTAATTGTGGTTTTTGCATTGTTGAAATTAGCCATTTGATATGGAATATATTTTAAATAAATGTGGTTTTGTTATACATTATTTTAATATGCATTTCTCTATGTTTTTTGCTAATGATTTATTACTTGCTGTTTATTTTATATATACTTTAGGCTATGGAAATGATGTTAGACAAAAAGAAAATTTTCTTATCGAGTTCAAAATAGGTCGTAAAGCAGCAGACACAACTCACAGCATCAACAATGCACTTGGCCCAGGAAATGTTAACAGACATACAGCACACTGGTGGTTCAAGAAGTTTTGCAAATGGGATGAGAGCCCTGAAGATGAGGAACACAGTGACCAGCCATCAGAATTTGATGACAACTAAGAGTCATCATTGAAGCTGATCCTCTTATAACTACATGAGAAGTTGCTGAAGAACTCAATGTTGATCATTATACAGTTGTTTTGCATTGGAAGCAAATTGGAAAAGTGAAGAAGCTTGATAAGTGGGTTCCTCATGAGCTAACCGAAAATCAAAAAATCATTTTGAAGTGCTGTATTCTCTTACTACATGCAACAGTAATGAACTATTTCTTCATCAAATTGTCATGTGCAACAAAAAGTGTGAAAAAAAGATGTACAACAACTGGTGATGGCCAGCTCAGTGGTTGGACCGAGAAGCTCCAAAGCACTTCCCAAAGCCAACCTGACAGCAGAAAAAAGGCCTTGGTCACTAGTTGGTTGTCTGCTGCCCACCCGATCTACTACAGCTTTCTGAGTCCCAGCGAAATCACTACATCTGAGAGGTATGCTCCGCACATCAATGAGATGCACCAAAAACTGCAACGCCTGCAGCTGGCATTGGTCAATGGAAGGGGCCCAACTCTTTTCTATGACAGTGCCCAACCCCACGTTGCATAACCAATGCCTCAAAAGTTGAACGAATTGGGTTACAAAGTTTTGCCTCATCCACCATATTCGCCTGACCTTTCGCCAACTGACTACCATTTCTTCAAGCATCTCAACAACTTTTTGTAGGGAAAATACTTCCACAACCAAGAGGACACAGAAAACACTTTCCAAGAACTCATCAAATCCCAAAACACGGATTTTTTTATACTACATGAATAAATTTATTTCTCATTGGCAAAAATATGTTGTTTGTAGTGGTTCCTATTTTGATTAATAAAGAATTGTTTGAGCCTAGCTTTAATCATTTAAAACACAGTCTGAAACCATAATTATGTTTGCACCAACCTACTGTAAATAAATAATATAATAAAATCATAATTAAATATAATATAATAGGGCTTCCCAGGCAGCACTAGAGGTAAAGAACTTGCCTGCCAATGCAGGAGATGTAAGGATGCGGGTTCAATTCCAGGGTCAGGAAGATTCCCTGGAGGAGGGAATGGCAATTTACTCCAGTCTTCTTAACTAGAGAATCCTATGGACAGAGGAGGCTAGCAAGTCCATAGGGTCTCAAAGAGTCAGACACAACTGAAGTGATTTAGCACAAGCAGAAGCACATTAAATACAATAAATCGTTATATTAAGTATTATATAATAAGTCTCTAATGTGGTTTCAAAATGCTTATTTCTATGAAGTTTAGTTCTTAGACTACCTGTGATAGAGTAACGTAAATTATATTTCAAAAGTAAATAGTTTATCTTTCAATAAAAATATTAGGTTCCTATGATATTATTGAAGACAAACAGAAGAGGTCATCAGAGAAAAATAAATAAATAAATGAGATATCTTCAGCTTGAAAAAAAAAAGTTAACATTCAGTATTACCTTAAATCAGAAACATAAGCTTTACTTCAATGAATCAGTCTAGGAAAAAGGTCGCTGATATCTGCTGCTATTCCTGCTAAGCCGCTTGTCATGTCCGACACTGTGAAACCCCATAGACGGCAGCCCACCAGGCTCCGCTGTCCCTGGGATTCTTTAGGCAAGAACACTGGAGTGAGTTGCCATTTCCTTCTCCAATGCATGAAAGTAAAAAGTGAATATGAAGTCTTTCAGTCGTGCCCAACTCTTCGCGACCACATGGACTGCAGCCTACCAGGCTCCTCCGTCCATGGGATTTTCCAGGCAAGAGTACTGGAGTGGAATCTATAATAAAAAACAGAACATGATTAAATGCCATGAAAGAGGACTAGAATATAAGAAGAAAGAGAAGCCATCCAGTTAGGAAATTTGCCATATTCCATGTGGGGAAAAAACAAAAAAAAAATGAGTTGCGCATAGGAGGACATTCTCCATCAAGGGAATATCACAAGCAAAGCTGCAGAAGTGAAAAATTTCTGAGACATATACCAGGTCCAGAGAATAGTTCCATTGGCAAAACATGCTATATTTGAAGGGGAAACTTGAGTGATAATAATAGTAGGGGGATAGTGAAAGCACATAGTAAATTAAAATTCCCTTAGACTTCTCAGTGCTGCTGTTAAAAAGTCCTGCCCTCCTGGACATGGAAATATAAAAATGCTTGTTTTCGCTTTCCCTAGTAACATTTTTAATTTCCCCATCCGGTAAGGATTAGATCTGTACTTATCTGTACAGTTAATTGCTCTAATCCAAAAGTATGATAAAAATTCTCTTATCTTTCCTAGAGAGCAAACAGTTACAGTCTGAATTAGGGCCCTAGGTAAAGTCATCAAGGTACTACCAAAAAGAGCATCTCCCTAGGACTTTACAATTTAAAAAGGATGAAACTCAGACCTTGGTTATATCTTCAGGTCATAAATGCTGTAGACCCCAGGGTAACTTGTTCCTGAAAAGATGTATTTACATTCCAAAGGTTAGAGTGAGTGAGAATCTAGGATCATTTCCATCCCATTTCAAAAGATTAAAAAAAAAAAAAAAAAAACCATTTTTTAAATTATGTGGGTATTCTTAAGAATGGGATAGGCACTTCTCCTCTTGAAGTGGCTCAGTCCTATCAAAGAATGTGTGATTTTTATGGTCTGTTTAAAATCCCATGCATGGTACTGCACTGCATGGTATCTCTTGTGGTCAATAGGTGATGAAATGAGTTTGTTCATGAAATTAACTGTATATATCTACTTGGTCCAAAGACTAATTACATGTAAAATAATGAGANTGAATATATCCTTTGTTCCCCATTTCTTCTCTAGAGTGAAACTCAACACTAGCCTTGAAGGTTTTCTTAGGAGCTCATTTAGAAGTGGATAGACTAGCTCTGGCAAACCAATGCCACAATGTTAAGGTGAATCTGGTTGTAAGCATCAATACAGAACTCTTTTTTCCTGACCTAGACACTTCCTATTCCTATTTCTATGTGTGTGTCTGTGAGTATAGGAGCTTCCTTGGTGGCTCAGACATTAAAGAATCTGCCTGCAATGTGGGACACGTGGGTCCAAACTTGGGATTGGCAAGGTTCCCTGGATAAGGGAATGGCAACCCACTCCAGTATTCTTGCATGGAAAATCCCAAGGACAGAGCCTGGCAGGCTACAGTCCATGAGGTGGCAAAGAGTCAGATACCACTGAGTAACTAACACTTTCACCTCACTTCCATGTCATATATATGTATTTCATGTATACATACACAGAATCCATAAATATACATATTACACACACACACACATCAGTCAACATGAAGAAATTTCCCTGGCAAGTCAAAGGTTTTAATTTTAAAATGCTTCATTTGGAATTGTATATGTCTCTTCCAAAAGTTGCAGGAGAGTGGTGCCTTATCCTGCAAACATTACAACTGCTTCCAAAATAACATCAACACAGAAAGGAACAGCGCTATAAAATGTTGCTGCAGTCTACGACACAGAATGTGGAACCAATAAAAATCAGAAAAGACAGAGGTTGAGACCTGGGCCAATTTAGATTTAAAAGCTTAGTTGTATTCAGTGATTCCTCTTTCTTGGGAACTTGGGGATACTAAAGAAAAACGTTATCAAGAAGACTGCCTTTAAATAACTAACTTTTTCCCCCAGTGGAACAGGACAAAAATATACATCCAAACTAGACTAGTGCTAAGATTTTTAGGTCAGATAATAGTTGCTAAAGATGGTCAGGAAGGGGGAACTCAGTGTGGCTAGACCATATTTCTGAAGAAGGGGCATTCACAAAGACTCTCTTCCCTCACTACTTAGTCATTAGTAACTTCATTATTTTATAAATCCTCAAGTAGATTCTATCAATCTAAACAAAAGAGTGCCTACCACCCTCAACCCTCTCCCAAAGCAAGAGAGGACAATGACCCTAGGATAGGAAAGGCTGGGTTGACCAAGCTTAGAAATAATTTAGAAGAGTGTCTAGAATTTTCTTGCATTTTCTCATCGAAATCCTTATACCTCTGAGCTATGGAGTGAGACAAGCTTGAGTTTGCTCTTGGATGGCTTACTTAATCTCTCTGACACAAAGTGATGCCTTCTGTGAAATAATGAGGCCATGAGGATGAAGTGAGATACTGGATTTAAGATGCTCATCACAGCCTCAGACTCACAGACACTCAACAAATATTGTTCCTTACCCTTCTGAAGTCACTTCTCTCATACTTCCCTGGTCTGGAAAGTCTTCGAAGTGAAATGTGGGACAACAGGGATGTCATTGTTTTGAACAAAGGTGGATAGTCAGCAGTATGGAGGAACATAAAATCGCTTGTGATTTTCAGCTTCAGTCATAAATACGGAAGATGACAGACACAGGAAAAACATTAAGAGAGAGTTCCCTGTGGTATTGCAAGCTGCCAAATCAGGGAAAAGATGAAATATAAGCGTTCAATCAAATTGCTTCTCCTCATTGAAGAAGTAATAGCAGTGACAGACATACTACTGGAGAAAGAAAGGAATCAAATCGAGTTTATAAAAATATATAAACAAACTGGAAAGTGTTCAGTTATAGGAAAAGTATCACCATCTCACAGGGTGATCAAACATGTTTCTAGGTTAAAGGGCAAAAAATAATAATAAATCTATGTCTTTTATATCTATTTTTGAAAGCTTTAATAAGCTAATTGGCTTTGATTTTTAATAAACTGAAAAACCTTTCCATAAAATAACAGAAATTAATTAGATATCAAAAAGTGAAAATAACATTTTAGTTGAGCAGTGCTGAATCTGAAAATATACTGGAAACTCAGGGAAGTCTGATTCACTCACAGATTTCTTGAATGACTGAACCCGGGTTAATGACCTTTTCTGTTAATACTGATAATATTCCTTGTGTCTTTTACTTCTCAAGTTGGCAATCACTATCATCATTTCATGGAGAGAAAGTTTCTAATTATAATAAATCAGTAGGTTTTCATAGTGCTGCGTGGTTGCAAATCTGCCTGGTTGCAAATCGGGCTTTCTTTATAAGATTTAAATTTTGGAGGAGGTACAAATCTAATTTGGTCTGAATATTTTATTTTGTTTTTTCAAGAGGGACTATTTTTTTTAAGACTTTCTGTTTGGAAATTCTCTAGGCCAGAACACTGGAGTGGGTAGCCTTTCCTTTCTCCAGGGTATCTTCCCAACCCAGAGATATAACCCACGTCTCCCACGTTGTAGGCATCTTCTTTACCAGCTAAGCCACAAGGGAAGCTCTGTTTATTAGTCTCTTATAAAACTCTGTTGACCTTAGTTATTTGATATCAAGATTTTGCTGTCTAAACAGAATATTTTAAGCTTCTCCTTTTTATCTAATTACAGATATATTGATTACCGATATTCTTTTGAGGATAGGAGTTTTGTGCCACACTTTTTTTTTCCTCTCTATATCATATCTCCAGTGCAAAACAATTCTTAGCCAATTTCCTTTCTTGGCTTTAAGTCCCCTTTATACCCAGAAATTCAATCACTGTTTTTCTGAAGGTTGGAAGATGGAAATAACCAATTCACTGTGTTTTTTCTCTCTCAAGTATATGTACCATTTTGACAGGATACATTTCTCAGAAAAATAAAATTTAAGCTATTTCAATAAGTTCACAAAATTACAATTAGAAGCAATTTGTCAAAAACAGTGCTTGGTTGCTTTTAAAGAGTGTTATTAAAGAGCAGAGTGGGACTGCTTAATCTGTTTCATGTGAAGTAATGGAATTATGATTGTACTTGTGCTTAGTTGCTCAGTCGTGTCTGACTTTTTGCAGCCCCTTGGATTGTAGCCTGCCAGGCTCCTCTGTCCATAGAGATTCTCCAGGCAAGAATACTGGAGTGTGTTGTCATGCCCTCCTCTCCAGGATCTTCCCAACCCAGGAATCAAACCCAGGTCTCCCACATTGTGGGCAGATTTTACTGTCTGAGCCACCAGGCAAGCCCAAGAATATTGGAGTGGGTAGCCTATCCCTTCTCCAGGGGATCTTCCTGACCCAGGAATCAAACCAGGATCTCCTGCATTGCTGGCAGATTCTTTACCAGCTGAGCTACCAGGGAACCCCAGAATTATGATTAGATAATATCAATACCAAGGGAGGCTATGAGAAAATTTAGAACACCTGTTCTCACCTCTGCCCATGTTCTTACCTTTTTATTGAAGCATAACATGTATACAGAGACATACACAAATCATTAGAATATAACTCAATGCACTGCCACAAATTTAACCTGCCTGTACAGTAGCAAGGCAGGCAAAATCACCAGTGCCTCAGCAGCCCCTTGTGAACTAATGTTCTGGTCACTGCTCCCAAAAGAACAATCACTCTGTTTCCCTGGGTGGCTCAGTGGTAAAGAATCCACTTGCCAATGCAGGAAATGAGAGTCCAATCCCTGGTGGGGAAGATCCCCTGGAAAAGGAAATGGCAACCCACTCCAGGATTCTTGTTTGAGAAATCCCATGGACTGAAGAGCCTAGCGGGCCACAGTCTATGGTGTCACAAAAGTGTCAGACATGACTTAGTGATTAAACAGAACAGAACAAACTTTTAAACCACAGCTTCACTTTGCCTGTTTTGAAATATAAATGGAGTCACAGTACAATTTACTTGGAGTCACAGTACAATTTATTTTGCTCAATATTAGGCTTATGAGATTTATCTACGTTATTGAGTATGGTCAGCTCACCTTTTAGGGTGTGAGACTAGTTTTGGACAAATCTATATTTTCTGCCTCCTAAATGTGTGGACATCCTAATTCTGCTTCATCTTTGTAGCATGCTTAAACTTGTGAAGTCTTAAATTCCATACAATTGTCAACTTATTATGGAAATCAGTAAGCATATATTATACAAAAATAGAGAGACTGATATACTGAACCTACATGTAGCCCTCACCTATTGTCAATAATTTTATCAACTCAGGAATTCCTGTTTCATCTGCAATTTCACTTGCCTCTCCCTCTTCACTCCACAATGTGGGATTATCACTTCATCTCTTATAAATATTTCAGTGTTGAACTCAGAAAACAATGACTTATCTTGAAATATAATTTTAAATGCTATCATCATACCTAAAAATAATTTATTTATTTAGTGTTTGCACAGGTGTCCCATTTTTCTCATTTTTTTCCAGTTTTGTTTGTTTTTTGGTTGGTTGGTTGGTTGATTGGCTGCTTGCTTAAGGTAGATATCAAATGAAGTTCTTTGGTTTAAATGGTTAAAAGGTTCTTCTTAACCATCTAACTACCATTTGTTTGTTTTTGCTCCTTGCAATTCTTCGTGTGTTTGTAGAAATAGTTATTTTTTCCTGAAGATTTTACCACAATATGAATTTTAATGCTTACCTTTCTCTGGTTCCAATATTTCTTTTGATAAATTAGCTATTGGTTTATCTGTTTTGTATACCTTTTCTGAAAGAAACCAGCTTTTACATTTCTTCATTGATTCTATTGTTTTTATGTTTTCCAACTCATTAACTTTTGTCTTTATTAATTCTTTCTACTTTCTTTAGGTTCACTTTTTCCTTAGCTTATTGCACTGTGTTTAATTCTTTTGAGGGAGTTTCTTTTACTTATATATTTTTTAAAGTATATATTTACATTTTTTTGGTGGTTGTTCTACTGCTACCCCACAGGCTTTTTATATATCGTACTGTATTTTTAGTTTGAAAGAATTTTAAAATTTTACTCTTCAATTTTCACCCAAACATTTCTTAACATTTTTTGTTGTTTTCTGGTAGAATATTCTATTTGAGTTTTCTTTTCAGGGGGAGAGGTGTCATTATTCTTTTGTTTGTAAGTTGTATTCCTGTGTATTTTCCTATGGATTTTTTGATTTTATGCTTTATGAGAACTATTGCTGTGTTAGGTTACACATAAGTATTCCTCTCTTAAGCAGTTTGTGATATATAGCTTTTAAGATTATTAAGTATGCTTATTTATCTCTTTGATTTTTAATCTGATTTCTGCCTTGAGAGGTATGATTATGCGCTCTGCTTTCTTTCAATCTGCTATCACCTAGTAGTATACCTTTGCCCATGTTTTATTATTTCCAAATATGTTCAAGATAAAATTCACATACACTAAAATTCACCTTGTTAGCTGGACAGTTATATAAATTTGGACAGCTGTAGTCATGTTGCCACAAACACAATCAAGATAATGGAATAACCTTGTGGATCACAACAAACTGGAAAATTCTTAAGGAGATAGGAATACCAGACCACTTTACCTTCCTCCTGAGAAACCTGTATGCAGGTCAAGAAGCAATAGTTAGACTTGGACATAGAACAACTGACTGGTTTCAAACTGGGAAAGGTATAGAACAAGGCTGTATATCATAATCTTGTTTATCTTAACTTATATGCAGAGTATATCATGCAAAATGCCAGGCTGAATGAATCCCAATTTGAAATCAAGATTACCAGGAGAAATATCAACAGCCTCAGATATGCAGATGATAACCACTCTGACAGCAGAAAGTCAAGAGGAAGTAAAGAGCCTCTTGGTGAGGGTAAAAGATGAGAGTGAAAAAGCTGGCTTAAAACTCAAAATTCTAAAAACTAAAATCATGGCATCCTGTCCCATCACTTCATGGCAAATAGACAGGAAAAAATTAGAAACAGTGACAAATTTTATTTTCTTGAGCTCCAAAATCACTGAGGATTGTGACTGTAGCCATGAAATTAAAAGAAGCTTGCTCCTTGGAAGGAAAGTTATGACAAACCTAGACAGCATATTAAAAAGTACAGACATCAATTTGCCAACAAAGATCTGTATAGTCAGTTCAGTTCAGTTCAGTTTCTCAGTCATGTCCCACTTTTTGTGATCCCATGAATCCCAGCACGCCAGGCCTCCCTGTCCATCACCAACTTCCAGAGTTTACTCAAACTCATGTCCATCGAGTCGGTGATGCCATCCAGCCATCTCATCCTCTGTCATCCCCTTCTCCTCCTGCCCCCAATCCCTCTCAGCATCAGAGTCTTTTCCAATGAGTCAACTCTTCACATGAGGTGGCCAAAGTATTGGAGTTTCAACTTCAGCATCAGTCCTTTCAAGAAACACCCAGGACTGATCTGCTTTAGAACAGACTGGTTGGATCTCCTTGCAGTCCAAGGGACTCTCAAGAGTCTTCTCTAACACCACAGTTCAAAAGCATCAATTCTTCGGTGCTCAGCTTTCTTCACAGTCAAGGCTATGGTTTTCTCAGTGGTTCTGTACAGATGTGAGTTGGACCATGAGGAAGGCTGAGCACTAAAAAATTGATGCTCTCAAATTGTGGTGCTGGTGGAGACTCTTAAGAGTCCCCTGGAATGCAAGGAGATCAAATCAGTCAATCCTAAAGGAAATCAACACTGAATATTCTTTGGAAAGACTGATGCTGAAGCTGCAGTTCCAATACTTGGGCCATCTGATGTGAAAAACTGACTCACTGGAAAACACTCTGATGCTGAGAAAGGTTGGGGGCAGGAAGTAGGAGGAGGCAGCAGGGGATGAGGTGGTCAAATAGCATCATGGACTCAATGGACATGTGTTTGAGCAAACACCAAGGGACAGTGAAGGACAGGGAAGTCTGGTGTGTTACAGTCCATGGGGTCATAAAGAGTCAGACACAACTTAGTGACTGAACAATAACAATAAAATCATGTTGCCACCAATACAGTCAAGACATAACTATCACCACAAAAGCTCCTGTTTTTAGTTAATTATTAACACACTTCAATTCATTGTCAGTTACTGATCTGATTTTACCCCAAAGTAAAACTTCTGCTTTTTCATGGATATTGAGCCTCAATTTTTATCTTCACCTCAGATATCAGCCATCAGTTCAGGACTGTGACCATTGAACCTGGGACTAGAGAAGTGTTAGAATATCCCCAGATCCTTGAGTTTTCCCTTCTCCCCCAAAGGCTTATTTCATTTGACCCTCTAAGTACAACTGATTTATAAACAAGTCCATCTACCACCTCCCCTCTCCCCAGACTGATATTAAGTTGCAAATTGCCTATTTCTTTCATGGGAATACCATTAGTCTTCCTTGGTGGTTTCTTCAGGTTGGGAAAATTGAGCAAAAGATACAGATAACCTTTTCAAAAGTAGGGTGAGAGGAGAAAAAGCAGTGGTATATGTTCAACAACCATTTCTGGGGAAATAAAGCCCTTTTTTTTTCCCCAATGCCTATGATATAAACACTCCCATCAGGATGGATTTCAAGCTACCAAGAGGTTGTAAACCAGCATGTAAATTTTCTGACAGTGTAAAAGTGACAGGGTTTAAAAATTCTGTTTTGGAAAACATTTCATTATGTTTACAAATACTTATCATCTATCATTACTAAAATCACACCATTAAATTCACCTTTTTCCTTCTTTTTCTCGCCTCCTACAGAGCATTCTTGGAGAAACAAAAGACTAATCTGACTGCTAGCTTTTCTAACTTCAAATGGACACAACCCCTGTTACTTAGCATACTCATTCCATCAACTGTTCAAAATCCTTTCTGATCAAGTCAAGCCTTCAATCCCATATTCAACATCAGTGGTTTTGGATAGAACCTAATTTCCAAAATAAAATGAAATTAAATGAATTAATAAAATAAATGTAAAGAAACTTCATATGTGTTTTCTTTCTTGCCATCAATTCCATTTCAAGCTATGTCTGACTCACTCATTCTTCCCTTAAATATCAGAAACATGAGTGATGCCTTTTACTTAATGTCTCCCCAACTATTTTTGCTATCTATTAATTCCTATTATCTCTTGTTTATATTTTCAGTTGTACCATTTTCTTTTATTATTTTAGTCTCCTCCACTGCAACTTTTCTCTCTTAACCAAATGTACTTATTGTCCATATTCTTTTAAAACAATCATTTTATACCCAATGCTCAGAGTTTGGTTTCTAGTACCATTCTCCATTTCAAGAAACCAGGGCTTCTCGCCTGAGGGTAGAGTTGAACAGTAAAAATATAACAAGGGCCTAATATGTCTAGAAGTATCACAAAGTAAGAAAGTGCTTAAAAAGTAACTCCATTTGGCCATGTTAAGAAGACACTGAGCAAATCTTGAAAGAGCTCTTAATGGCCAAAATCAGGGGGAAATATAGTATTGTATTATAACCTAAATTGTAAAATAAACATACATGTGACTGTATTTATTCAATAAATAAATTTATTGAATAAATAAAAAGAAAAGAGACAAAGTTGTCATAAATGGAGGCGGAGTTTAATTTTCATACCTGTACTTCCATTCAGTATGGGCTGGACTTAATGACTCATTTCTAAATAATAGACACTGGAAAGGGAAGACTGGTAACTTTATAGCACAAAAACCTAGCAAAGTCTATCTACCTAAGAAACAGGAACAGTGATGCCATGTGGATATCATGTACCCCTAATACAAAGGGATGAAAAATGCACATCATCTCTATAGCATTCTTTCTGACAGTACATAACTCTAGTCTAATCATGAGAAATGATATATCAGACAAAGCCAAACTGATGGAAATTCTACAAAATACTTGACTGGCACTCTTTAAAACTGTCAAGGCCACCAAATACAGCAAAGACTGAGAAACCATTAAACATCAGAGGAAACTAAGGAGACAAGATTACTAAACGGCATATGTTAGACTGGATTGCTTTCTGGAAGATAAAAAACATATAATGGAAAAAAAATCCTAATAAAATGAATTATTTAGTTAATAGTAAAATATTAGTCACTTCAGTCATGTCTGACTCTGTGCAATCCCAGAGATGGCAGCCCACCAGGCTCCCCCATCCGTGGGATTCTCCAGGCCAAGAACACTGGAGTGGGTTGCCATTTCCTTCTCCAATATGTGTATACCTCAGAGGGCTTCCCTGGTAGCTCAGCTGGTTAAAAACTCCACCTGTAATGAAGGAGACCCGTGTTAGATTCCTGGGTCAGGAAGATCCCCTGGAGAAGGGATAGGCTACCCACTCTAGTATTCTGGGGCTTCCCTGGTTCAGATAGTAAAGAATCCACCTACAATGTGGGAAACCTGGGTTCGATCCCTGGGTTCGGAAGATCCCCTGGAGGAGCGCATGGCAACCCTCTCCAGTATTCTTTCCTTAAGAATCCCCATGGACAGAGGAGCCTGGCTGGCTACAGTCCTTGGGGTTGCAAAGAATCAGACATGACTGAGCGACTAAGCACAGCACAAAGTATCAGTACCATTTTCTTAGTTTTGAAAAAGGTACATGGCGATAGAAGCTACCAACAATGGGGGAAACTGAAACAGGATGCAGGATTTATAGCAACTGTAAAACAAAGAATGTGGTTCCATAAGAATGAAGTCATTAGCCACAGCAGTCACTGACCTACAATACACCCTGAAAGGAATTCAGGGAAAGATTAGGATGGGGCACTCTGTGCTTTGGGAAAACAAATCCTCAGATAATATGAAATATTTCATAATATCCTTAGATAATACAAGAAAATTCTTTATGAACCTGGATTCTTGTATCTTCCCATATAAGAAAAGCACTAACATCATTAACTGAGTTGCTGGTGATTAACAGTATTCTTTTAATGAGATATATGCTTGATTGCATGCACTCCTTCATCAAAATCATATATATATATATATATATCAACCCTTTCCCTTTACCTTTTTGGAGCAGTTCCTCAGAGCTATCTGAGAGGCTGTCACTCATGGAGTAGTCCTCAGCATAAAACTAAAACTCATAGTTCTTATGTTGTATATTTTTATTTCAGCCAACACAAGTCTCTACTCTCTATGTAATTTTTTCCTATAAATCTAAAATTACCCCAAAAGAAAAAAAAATTTTTTTAACAATTGCTTTATTCTATTATCCCCTCTAGCTATTATCTCTACTCTCCACCTGACAATTAAATCACGGTAATGCTGATACAATATTTTAAAATAAATTTTTCTCAGAATACTTTTAACCACAACTACTACATGGAAATATAAATTTAAAAAGCAATATTAAATTTTACAGAGAAAATGGGATATCATTGAAGGAAACTTCCTCAAAATTTAGTCTTCCAGACTCCTCCAAATAAAGTCAAATATCTATCAAATACCTTAGTTATAGAAAGAAATAGCACTTATGCAAGGAGCAATAAGTTCTGTATATGTAACAACTTCAGATTGGCAGCAAATTTTGGAAATTCACATTACTCATTACTCAGCAATCTCCATCTTTGAAGCAGCAGATTTCATGTTAATATCAAAATGTATTAACAGTTCCTTAGACAATTTTCATCTATTTTTCAACAAAAGCTGTTGAGATAACTGTAATACACAAAGGAGTACTATTCAAGGTTAAGAAGAAAAAATGTGGGACAAGAATAAAATCTTTGTGTCACCAAGTTATATAGCTGATAGCAGCTAGAAAAATACTGTGCAGACCTTCTCAAACTGGCATCTCAGAAATCCTTTGTGTATGACTAACTGCCTTGATAAACTGCAATTACATCTGCAGCAAAAGGTCCTGGAGAGGAAAGGTTTGACCTAGTGAAAATGAAAAAATCCCAAGGCACTCTTCGAAGGCTATTTGTGTCCACACTTAAATAATTGCAGTATGAGCTCAGCTCCTTTAATCATAAAGGTCTTGAATTCATGTGTTGAACCACAAGTGTGTAAAGCAGGTTAATTCATTCTTGGTAAGATATAGAAAACAATTCAGTAAAAGTAAAACCAAACTGCTATGTAAACATCGTACAAGTGCTGATTTTAAGGTCAATGTCAAATAGTTACCCCTTTTTTTGTTATAATGAGGTTTATAGGTGATCATTTAAAAATTTAACTCAAAGTTCACTATTAAAATTACACACACAGTTTTGAGTCAAAGAGATATAAAGGCTTGTAATAAGAAAAAGAGCCTTGATATCACTGATATCAATTTTATTAACTAATTTTGAAATAACCAAATTCAATTATTTTAGATGATTCTTAAAAGACTTTTCACTTATGCAAATTAACTGTATCCTAACAGTAAACATTAGGTTTTAGTACCAGAGGCAGACCTATTATTTCCCTACAGAATACCTTGCTGAGTTCTCCATATTCTATTTTATCCACAGGGCAAGAAGGTGATGAAAGATATCACTTTGCTGCATGTGTGTGTGTGTGTGTGTGTGTGTGTGTGTGTGTGTGTGTTGGGGGCAGGCGGTATCTGTATATCTGATTCCAGAAATTATGAAATTGGGAGATTATATAGGAGATATCACATATATTCTCCCTCCCCTCCAGCAAGAGACAGAGGGAAAACAGTAACAAAGACAAAGAACCTTTCTTAAGGAAAGAGAGGAAGGTATCTACCCAAAATATAGGTTCTTTTCTTTATGGGAGATAAAAGTTTTATTGCCCTAATTGCCTTTTAGCAGGAGCAGAGAGTTCCAAGATNCCAGAAATTATGAAATTGGGAGATTATATAGGAGATATCACATATATTCTCCCTCCCCTCCAGCAAGAGACAGAGGGAAAACAGTAACAAAGACAAAGAACCTTTCTTAAGGAAAGAGAGGAAGGTATCTACCCAAAATATAGGTTCTTTTCTTTATGGGAGATAAAAGTTTTATTGCCCTAATTGCCTTTTAGCAGGAGCAGAGAGTTCCAAGATGAAGGACAAATGGTTTCTACCCTTAACGGTATGAAGAGCAGTTTGGGAAAAAAGCATTTTCTATCTTCTGTTACACTGTTCAGAAAGTCGTGGCCATTCAGACAAATGAAAATATTCACATTACTTCCTGATGTATTCCATATTTCTAAATGATATAGTTGACCCTTAAACAATGGGGGTTTACAGGATCCACAGTTGATTAAATCTGGAATGGATGTGGAGAAATCAAGGATGCAGGGGACTGACTATGAGTTATACATGATTTTTAACTGTGGGGAGGATAAGTACCTCTAACACCTCTCCTCAGTAGCCCCCACACACACCACCCCACTGAAATATTCAAGGGTCCAATGTCCAATGTGTTAGTCATTAAGTCATGTCTGACTCTTTGCAAACTCCATCCATGGGATCCTCCAGGCATGAATACTGGAATGAGTTGCCATTTCCTTCTCCAGGGGATCTTCCTGACCCAGGGATCAAACCTGGGTCTCCTGCAGTGCAAGCAGATCCTTTACTGTCTGAACCACCAGGGAAGCTGTATTTATATTGCTATTTCTAACTTCTAACATTTTAGTTACTACTATTGGCACCTCATTCTTTCTTGACCCCCCTAAATGAATATTCCCATTACCTACAACTCTCAGTGTACTTATATCATAATTTTAGTTAGTTCAGTATTCAGTATTTATACTGTTATTACCATGTAAATAATACTCACTATTGAGGCATGCATGTGCATGCATGCTTATGACTGCTATCCATTGGGTTCCCAGATGGTACTAGTGGTAAAGAATCTTCCTGCGAATGCAAGAGATTCAAGAGATGTGTTCTATTCTTAAGTCGGAAAGATCCCCTGAAGAAGGAAATGGCAACCCACTCCAGTATTCTAGCTTGGAAAATTCCAATTTAATGTCCAATAATAGTATTCTTTGGAATTAATATTTTTCCTTAGTTTTCTATTTTTTTACAGACATAATCTACAAGTACATTTTCTAAGCCTACCGTCTCCCATCAGTTGTGTCTTCAGTTATGTTAAAAAGTCAAGATAATCTATCCAGTTTGCCTTCCTGAAGAACTCTTCTGAACAATTATGACTTGCTACAGTCTCAGGTAAGAGCTCTCCAGCCCTGAACCATAGGGATCTATGGCGGTCACCACTGCTGTCTTAATTCAAAGTCTCTCTACTTCTCTGATTTCAGCTAACGTGGGATGAAATGTGGCCTCTGATCTCAGACTTACCTTGCACTGATATTATTCCATCTCATGTTCTCTTTGCATGTCTTTTTGTCCTCTGACTTGGTACCTTAGCCTACACTCAAATATGGGCCAGAATTGAGAAGTTAACTTTCCAGGGCTAACATTGAATAAATGGAATAGAGACATAGATATGGAGAATGGACACAGAGGGGGAAGGGGAGGATGAGACAAACTGGGAGAGTAGGACTGCGGTATATGCACTACTGTGTTTGGTGCAGTTCAGTTGCTCAGTCATGTCCAACTCTTTGTGACGCCATGAACTGAGCACACTAGGCCTCCCTCTCCATCGCCAACTCCCTGAGTTCACCCAAACCTATGTCCATTGGCTCCCTGATGCCATCCAACTATCTCATCCTCTGTCATCCACTTCGCCTCCTGCCTTCAATCTATGTCAGCATCAGGGTCTTTACAAATGAGTCAGTTCTTCGCATCAGGTGGCCAAAGAATTGAAGTTTTAGCTAAACATCAGTCCTTCCAATGAACAACCAGGACTGATCTCCTTTAGGATGGACTGGTTGGATCTCCTTGCAGTCTAAGTGACTCACAAGAGTCTTCTCCAGCACCACAGTTCAAAAGCATCAATTCTTTGGTGCTCAGCTTTCTTCACAGTCCAACTCTCACATCCATACANATCATCTTTTAGGATTTGAAATAGCTCAACTGGAATTCCATCACCTCCACTAGATTTGTTCGTAGTGATACTTCCTAAGGCCCACTTGACTTCACATTCTACTCTAGGGAGTGATCACACCATCGTAATTATCTGGGTTGTGAAGATCTTTTTTGTACAACTGTGTGTAAAATATTAATAGATAATGGGAAGCTGCTGAATAGCACAGGGAGCTTAGCTCGGTGCTCTGTGATGACCTAGAGGGGTAGGATGGAGGAAAGGGTTGAAGGGAGGTTCAAGAGGAAAGAACCTATGTATACATATAGATAATTCACTTCGTTGTACAGCAGAAACAGAACATTGTACAGCAATTATAATCCAATAAAATAAATAAATAACGGGGTACCTCTACAACTAGTGATAACAAGTTGATATCAAGAAATAATTAAAACCTGACACTTTGGAGAAATTTTATTTGCAAATCAGTTGTCTTTAGCACAACTGATAATAGAAGTCAACTTTCTTGAGTCTGCTCNTTATAATCCAATAAAATAAATAAATAACGGGGTACCTCTACAACTAGTGATAACAAGTTGATATCAAGAAATAATTAAAACCTGACACTTTGGAGAAATTTTATTTGCAAATCAGTTGTCTTTAGCACAACTGATAATAGAAGTCAACTTTCTTGAGTCTGCTCATTGGAAAAGACTCTGATGCTGGGAAGGATTGGGGGCAGGAGGAGAAGGGGACGACTGAGGATGAGATGGCTGGATGGCATCACTGACTCGATGAACATGGGTCTGAGTGAACTCCGGGAGTTGGTGATGGACAGGGAGGCCTTGTGTGCTGCAATTCATGGGGTCACAAAGAGTTGGACATGGCTGAGCCACTGAACTGAACTGATGTACTTTCCAGTTAATAAAATTCTGTTACTTTTTTCTCTCCCCTCTCCCAGCTTTTTTCCACTTGTTTTATACTCATTTAAAAAATCCCATTACTATTATTTTAGTGGCATTTCAGGAGAAGGTGATATAAATTTGTGTGCCCAATGTCAGTTTTAGCTGGATATGCTAAATGCTTTCCAAGTCAATAAAATGTTCTTCCTCTATTTGGCAGAAATATCTATTATGTTTTCTTTATCTTCTTAAGCAGTGTTATCATAAATAGTTTTACCTTTTCTGAGAATTCATGGTAATTTAATACATCAGTTATAGTGTTTTTATATAAGAAATGATATCCTCAAGATTTTATTTCATAATATGCAATGCTACTTATACTAAATGATCCCCAATTATTCTAATTTTTCTTGTTTTTTAATTCTCTTCTCTAGTTCTTAATTTTTAATCAATTTTTGTATATATCATTACCAATAGGATGAACTTGTGGTTTCTAGTCTACCTTATTTTACATACAACTTTCAAAATTAAGTTGGCTCCAAAATCACTGCAGATGGTGATTGCAGCCATGAAATTAAAAGATGCTTTCTCCTTGGAAGGAAAGTTATGACCAACCTAGATAGCATATTCAAAAGCAGAGACATTGCTTTGCCAACAAAGGCCCGTCTAGTCAAAGTTATGGTTTTTCCAGTGGTCATGTATGGATGTGAGAGTTGGACTGTGAAGAAGGCTGAGCACCGAAGAATTGATGCTTTTGAACTGTGGTGTTGGAGAAGACTCTTGAGAGTCCTTTGGACTGCAAGGAGATCCAACCAGTCCATTCTAAAGATCAGCCCTGGGTGTTCTTTGGAAGGAATGATGCTAAAGCTGAAACTCCAGTACTTTGGCCACCTCATGCGAAGAGCTGACTCATTGGAAAACATTCTGATGCTGGGAGGGATTGGGGGCAGGAGGAAAGGGGGATGACAGAGGATGAGATGGCTGGATGGCATCACCAACTCGATGGGCGTGAGTCTGAGTGAACTCCAGGAGTTGGTGATGGACAGGGAGGCCTGGCATGCTGCGATTCATGGGGTCACAAAGAGTCGCACACAACTGAGTGACTGAACTGAACTACAAACGAATAGGACATAATGAAAGCTTTTTAATAATTACATTTTTGGAGGTCCACCATCCTCAATTCTTATTCTCTTGGCTTATGAGTTGACAATTATTTTTAATGTGATTTACATCATTATAATATAGTCTGACTAAATTAGGCCTTGTTGTACCTTAATAACAAAAATAAAGATGATAACAGTGACAGATATAATATTTCCTAAAATTTGTTGATGACTCCCAAGTGTCAAGGATTGTTTCACATGCCTTACATGCATGTCTCATTACAATCCTATAAAGTAGCAAGTATTATCATCTGTACTACGGTACAGAAAAGAAAGCAATGGACTAGAGATACAATATCACCTGTTCTTAGAGTAAATAAACATGTATCTTGGATTTTACTTTCAGTCTGAGTCTAAAATCTCTTTTTTGCCATTACCAGTCTATACTGACTCTACAATCATCATACTACAAGTCATAAATGGACAATGGGTATCATTATTCGATTTTCATATAATTTATAAAGCTTGGTTCATAACATGTGAGGTCACAGACTAAGATCGACTCTTTGACAAGAAGCTCAATAAAAATAAATCTTGTGGTCACAAGGTGATGCTTGGGTAATGGCTGCTAATCACCAACCCTATAATATACAACCTTGCTCCTGAGTGTTACACAGAATTTTATATAAAAGCTGTTTAACATCTACTATTATACTTCTTAAATCAAGGAAATATACATTTACTTATTAACAGTTCATAGTATGTTAAACCATGTGCTGCTGCTGAGGTCCCAACAAAAACTTGTGAACAGAAAATAAAGAAGATATGTATCCTCTGCCTTCAAGGCACTTACAGTCTAATTGGAAATAAAAAACTCATATGAAAAATGTAGGAACTTTACAATATCATAAAAGTTTTAAAGGTTTGAAATGCCTGCAGTACATCATGTCTTTAGGAGAGCTGAGGCAGGAATAGTCTGAAATGGCTGGTAGAGCACAGTCTGAAGGGTTATGCAGCTTTCAGATTGATGAAAAGGAGTTCAAAGGTTTGTTCATCAGGAAAAGACATCAAATAAAAGACAGAAATGATAATAATACAGTTGTAGTGCAGAAAAGGTAAACAACAAAGAAGACTCTACCTATAACAGGAGAATTTGAGGAATACAGTTGGAGAAGAAAGGCAAGGTAATATGGAGAAATGTCTTGCATAGGGAATCATTCTATAAATACTGGCCAGAATTGAAGACGCCTAGAAATCAGGCTGAGGAACATGGGCAGTATCCCTTGACGGAAGATCTTAAGTTCTTTCTAAGAGGAATGATGTTATGAATCCTGAGGTTTATGGGGGAAAAAATAATTAGAAAGTAATATGAAGGAAAAATTAGGAAGAAGGATTGATATCACAGCTGACATCAGTTAGGAATAAGACATAGAAATGTGAGTTTAGGTTATAACTGCCTAGATACACGAAAATGAAGAAATAGAAAATTTTCTCTAAAGGAAGAATTGGAGGGTTTTATAGGGACTTCCCTGGTGGCTCAGACGGTAAAGCGTCTGCCTACAGTGTGGAGACCGGGGTTCAATCCTTGGGTGGGGAAGATCTCCTGGAGAAGGAAATGGCAACCCACTCCAGTATTCTTGCCTGGAAAATCCCATGGGTGGTGGCACCTGGTAGGCTACAGTCCTTAGGGTCGCAAAGAGTCGGACATGACTGAGTAACTTCACTTTCCCCTGCAGTGGAGGCACAGAGTTTTAACCACTGGATCACCAGGGAAGTCCTAGGATATATAACATCTTAGTCATTCCCACAGGACAGGCTCTATGCCCCTCTAAAGTGAATTAGTATTTTGATCTGGACTCAGCTTGTGATGCTGGGATCTTTGCCAGAAGGTCTGGAGACCAGTTTTATAATTACACATTGCTTGTGCCATCATGTCATCACTCAGTCATGTCCGACTCTTTGTGACCCCATGGACTGTAGCCTACGAGGCTTCTTCATCCATGGGATTTTCCAGGCAAGCGTACTGGAGTGGGGTGCCACTTCCTTCTCCAGGGGATCTTCCCGACCCAGGGATCAAACCCAGGTCTCCTGCATTGCAGGCAGATGCTTTACCCTCTAAGCCACCAGGGAATGGGCTTGTAATTTAGGTAAACAAACTTAAAAAATAAAGTCAAGACTGCCTAGAATGAGAGAAATCTTATCAAACAGATTATAATTAATTTATTAATTTGAGCCTACTCTGGAAAAGAAAATAAAATGTCATAGTGAATTGCATGGAAAATCCAAGTATTATTCATTCATCTAATTAATCACTCATTTAAGCACTTCTCTGGTGGCTCAGATGGTAAACTGTCTGCCTGCAATGCTGGAGACCCAGGTTCGATCCCTGGGTTGGGAAGATCCCCTGGAGAAGGAAATGGCAACCCATTCCAGTACGCTTGCCTGGAAAATCCCTTGGACAAAGGAGCCTGGTAGGCTACCATCCACGGGGTCACAAAGAGTCAGACACTACTAAGTGACTTTACTTACTTGCTTACTTAAGCAAATAGCATATTCATTCAACAGATCTTATATGTACTATTTACTGCATGCCGGATATTGTACTAAGTAGTGAAGATAGAAATAACAGTAAAACAATATCCTTCCCCAAGAGGCTCATGGATTGGTCAAAAAGGTAACTTGAGGTGCTAGGAAATCACAAAGCAGAGGCACTTTCCCATGTCACCTTAGAATTGGACAAGACAAAAAGTGTGCAGGACTCTGATGTGGAAAAATAAACAATGTTGTTATAATTTAAATGACATTAACTTTGTTCTTTCTCTCTCACCCTAGATTCATTTTTTAAACTTCTCTCTTTATACCTAATTTCCAATCCATTAAAGAATCTTAATGGGTCTAACTTTTCAACCTACAACAAACTGGATTTTTTTCTTACATTCTCCATGGCTATATAGGAACCTAGCTTGAGTTTCAATAATCTCACATGTGGATTATGGTAACAGTCTTCTCACTGGTCTCTTGCCTCCATCTTTGATGTCCTAGCATCCATTTTCCACCCAATATTCAGAACGAGCCTTCCGAAGTTAAGTCAGAACTTTTAACTCAACTGGTCAAAACCTACACTCATTGAAAGTATAATGCAAAGTTCTAACAATGCCCTATAAAGCCCTACATAGAGTACATTTGTCTCCAGCTTCCTCCCCATTCCCCATTCCAACTTTACATGTATTGTATCACCTCCTCGCCATTCCCCAGCAAACTAAGCACACTCCCACCCTAGGGTTTCAAGTTTACTGTTCTTTCTGCGTGGAATGTTCTTCCTTAAATAACTTCTTGTATATCTTTTTGTCTTTGCATAAATGTCACTAAATGTAGATGTCTTTTTCTAACTATCCTCTAAAAATAGTATCCCCCATAAATCTCTAGTCTTATTATTGCTTTCTTCTTCTTTGTTTATCACATATATGGTTGTTTATTCTTTGTCTCACCTTGGCAGAATGAAAATTCCACAAGTGCAGAAATTTGTTATATTTTGTTTGCTGCAATATCCCTAGAAGAATGCCTGGCATATAGTATGCCCACAGTCAGTATTTGTTGAATTAGTTAGTCAACTGCAAATGATATAGGCTTAGGTTTTATTTTTTTTTAGCCTTTTTAAGTGGGCAAGTAAACAAAGGATAAATATTTATGAGATAACCCTTTTTTTTTTTTGTAGTCAGTGAGTGTAACTTGTAACCCCTCTAGGTTTAAGGAGCCCATATGTTACTATTTTTTATTTTAACATTTGAATAGGGTTTTACTGAGATTTAGAACTAAAAGGTTATACAAATCATTTTAGGAAATTTTTTAAACAGATAATGCTTTTTAAAAAAATCAGCCCTATTTATCCATGGCTAGCATCTCCATGTGAGTGTAATACTATACAGAAAATTGTATGCCCTGCTTTCCCAGCCTATTATTAGGTTTTCCTTTCTGTTATGTACTTAAGGCTCAATACGTGCCTGGATGTATGTATGTTTCCGTACTAACTGGTTTCTTGAAGTGATCCATCAATATACACTTTGACAAGCACAGTCTCACCTTGACCTGGTTTCTAGGAGTGATCCATCAATATACACTGACTGGCACAGTCTCACCTTGACCTTAACTGGGAACTGAGAGGCAAAGTAGTAGGAGGGGCTGAAAGCTCAAAGTCAAAGCCAGAACGTCCACAGTCTAGTCTCAGGTCACCACTTAGCTTTGTGACTTTGGGAGACTTACATAATATCTTAATGCTTTGATTTTTTTAGTTATAAAAAGAAGATATTATTGGTGCCAAACTCATAGGTGTATCATGAAAATTACATTGAGTGAATATATGCAAAGTGCTTAGGAAAGTGCCTAGCAAATATTTAGTATGTATAAATGTTAGCTGAGAATGAGAAGAAAGCAAAAGTCAATATTATTTGTGTACATTTCAAATGTTTACAAATATGGGGGAAGAGTGATAATACCCCACATATTTCTTTGATTATAAATGATATTGAATAACTTGATTTCCTGACCATTTTCATTCCTTTTAAATTCATCTATTTAAGTCCTTCATCATTACTTATTCATTTGTAAGAGATATATATATTGAGATTAACTCTTCACATATTTATTAAAATATTTCTCTAGTTACATCATTTGTTCATAACTATCATGTATTATATTTGTAATGTACCAAATTTTTAAAAAATGTATGTTTTCAAACCCATTTTATGCTTCTATGTTTTCTCCAGTATTCTATGATTTAAAATTTTTCTTTAGTTCTCCATCTGGAAATTAAAGTATGGTATGATGTGAAATTTTATTTTGAATTTCTCTAGAACAAAATTTCTCAATATCATTTACTTTAAAAAATGCAGCCACAGACACTCTTTTACAATCCTTCCTTCATATTAAGTTTATTTGCATGTATATATATGTACACATATAAAGTTAAATTTATATTTATGCATATAAATTTAAACATATTGTTTATGTGAACTAGATATATATATATATACATACAGAAGATTTTAAGTTTTATATCAATATTTGTGGAGTAAATAAATAAATATGAGTTGAATCAAGCATAATGATAAAAATGGCATTAGATTGGTTTTCTTTTGTCTGCCCAATTGACGCTAAATATTTCCTTTGTAGAGGAACTTTCAATACAAAATTCCAATTAAAAGTAGACAGCAGTGTATGAGAACCTCCTGCTGCATTTGCTGCATGTAAATGATCTGGCAACGCTAATAGCTTCATACACTCAATGTGATCGTGCATGAGTCTGTTACTAATAAGCCTGCTCAAATAAACTGGCTAACATATAGCACAATAAAGAGAACAGTTAGAAATGTCATGGGGTCAATTCAAGCATTTGTGAGATTCTAATCTTTGTTTCTAACCATTTGGGCTTGTTTTCCTGCTGCTGTTTCTAAAGCCCACACTCTTATTAGCACTGAAAGGATGAGAGGTTTTCAAAGAGTCATGTAGAAGGCATGCAGCTGATCACTTGCCCTTATACTTTTAATGAACCTGAAAATTTAAAATTAAATGAATTTTAAATTCAGTGTCTTGAGCTCATTTCAAAATGAAAATACAGATTTTATTTCTAGCCCTTCAGTTGTTAGAAATGGATAAATGAATAAATAAGTGAATGTATGAATGTATCAATCAATAGGTTGTCCACTGCTTGCCTATATTTTTAGACAAGATGACTGCAAGTAAGCTGCTCAAGGCCCCTCCAGGAGGATGGCACAGCATGTCTCTGGGCAGCCAGGAGAAGATATGGCAAGGCCAAGACTAGGTCTAGGAGACATAAGCAATAAAGTAATTAGCCTCCAATTAAAATAAATAAATAAAATTTAAAAAATTTTTAAAAATAAAGTTAAGGACTCTTGCATCCACATCATATAATCTTTTTAGTTCATTTTGGCCAATTGTTCCCAGTCAAATATGCTATATTAAGAAGAGCCTGTCTCCTACACAATTTTTGATGCAACTTAACAAGCAACTCTAATATTCATTTTCTTTTTGTGGCAATTTGTCTTCGGTGTTTCTGCTAAATTTATGTATGTCAGTGGGCAATTTTTCTGAGTTTCACTTTTTTTTTTGGTTTTGGGGGTGGCATTTAGATTTGTGATAGATTTGTCCAAACAAATGTTGAAGCAATAAAGGACTAATTTGTTATATCTTCTTGAGGTATATACTACATCATTTCATAACACAAATAGACTCCAATTAGGGCAACACAGAGAATGTGGGGTTTTAAAAGAAAGATATGTACTTTAGAAAACGATGCTAATACCCACTTTGCTAATTAGGAATACAGTATCAAAGATCAATTTAGAGAGACATGTCATTCAAAACTTACCAAATAAAGAAACTGTCATGGCATTTTACCACATTTAATCATCAGATGACATATTTTCACAATAGAGTGATACCCAGGTATCACATTATTTTCAAAGGGTCCAGAGCAAGCTATAACAGAAAATTGGGGAATTTGCTGATATGGCCATCAATGGCTAGGAGAAAAAGATCAAAGTCATTCAAAGTTGTGCTTGTAGAGACTCCTAATCCTGCACTCTTACCAAGTACAGTCACATCACAGCTCTCTCCAAGTACAGTCACATCATAGCTAAAAGATAAGAATATAGTAAAGGCTCTGAGTGAACTAAAAATAAGGCTCTTACATGTGAACCATGTCCCCAGGCCATATGCGATCAAAAATTCTATGTTCCCAGGAGAAATGTATTTTAATTATTAATTATGACCAACCTATAAAGAACTCATCATCAAGGTTGCTTCTGCAGATGCCAAATTATCTCTCGCCAAGGAACATTCCAAACTTAAATACTTCACATTGTAAAATCTGTTATCTTTTGTATTCTCATCAAGGCTTTCTGCTGCTGCTGCTGCTGCTAAGTCACCTCAGTCGTGTCCGACTCTGTGCGACCCCAGAGATGGCAGCCCACCAGACTCCCCCGTCCCTGGGATTCTCCAGGCAAGAACACTGGAGTGGGTTGCCATTTCCTTCT
The DNA here is from genome assembly GCA_006410615.1 of Neotragus moschatus. Classification (NCBI taxonomy): domain Eukaryota; kingdom Metazoa; phylum Chordata; class Mammalia; order Artiodactyla; family Bovidae; genus Neotragus; species Neotragus moschatus. Next base: position 1,684,783 of record SJYA01000665.1, read on the forward strand.
CCAGTGCATGAAAGTGAAAAGTGAAAGCGAAGTCACTCAGTCGAGTCCGACTCCTAGCGACTCCATGGACTTCAGCCCACCAGGCTCCTCTGTCCATGGGATTTTCCAGGCAAAAGTCCTGGAGTGGGCTGCCATTGCCTTCTCCATCAAGGCTTTCTAGGATTCTCAAATGATTGTTCTTTTGCTAAGGTGTTAATCATCAGTTCAGTTCAGTTCAGTCGCTCAGGCATGCCCGACTCTTTGCGACCCCATGAACCATAGCACACCAGGCCTCCCTGTCCATCACCA
>SJYA01000665.1:1685286-1819200 GCA_006410615.1 Neotragus moschatus
TTTGTTTGCTGCAATATCCCTAGAAGAATGCCTGGCATATAGTATGCCCACAGTCAGTATTTGTTGAATTAGTTAGTCAACTGCAAATGATATAGGCTTAGGTTTTATTTTTTTTTAGCCTTTTTAAGTGGGCAAGTAAACAAAGGATAAATATTTATGAGATAACCCTTTTTTTTTTTTGTAGTCAGTGAGTGTAACTTGTAACCCCTCTAGGTTTAAGGAGCCCATATGTTACTATTTTTTATTTTAACATTTGAATAGGGTTTTACTGAGATTTAGAACTAAAAGGTTATACAAATCATTTTAGGAAATTTTTTAAACAGATAATGCTTTTTAAAAAAATCAGCCCTATTTATCCATGGCTAGCATCTCCATGTGAGTGTAATACTATACAGAAAATTGTATGCCCTGCTTTCCCAGCCTATTATTAGGTTTTCCTTTCTGTTATGTACTTAAGGCTCAATACGTGCCTGGATGTATGTATGTTTCCGTACTAACTGGTTTCTTGAAGTGATCCATCAATATACACTTTGACAAGCACAGTCTCACCTTGACCTGGTTTCTAGGAGTGATCCATCAATATACACTGACTGGCACAGTCTCACCTTGACCTTAACTGGGAACTGAGAGGCAAAGTAGTAGGAGGGGCTGAAAGCTCAAAGTCAAAGCCAGAACGTCCACAGTCTAGTCTCAGGTCACCACTTAGCTTTGTGACTTTGGGAGACTTACATAATATCTTAATGCTTTGATTTTTTTAGTTATAAAAAGAAGATATTATTGGTGCCAAACTCATAGGTGTATCATGAAAATTACATTGAGTGAATATATGCAAAGTGCTTAGGAAAGTGCCTAGCAAATATTTAGTATGTATAAATGTTAGCTGAGAATGAGAAGAAAGCAAAAGTCAATATTATTTGTGTACATTTCAAATGTTTACAAATATGGGGGAAGAGTGATAATACCCCACATATTTCTTTGATTATAAATGATATTGAATAACTTGATTTCCTGACCATTTTCATTCCTTTTAAATTCATCTATTTAAGTCCTTCATCATTACTTATTCATTTGTAAGAGATATATATATTGAGATTAACTCTTCACATATTTATTAAAATATTTCTCTAGTTACATCATTTGTTCATAACTATCATGTATTATATTTGTAATGTACCAAATTTTTAAAAAATGTATGTTTTCAAACCCATTTTATGCTTCTATGTTTTCTCCAGTATTCTATGATTTAAAATTTTTCTTTAGTTCTCCATCTGGAAATTAAAGTATGGTATGATGTGAAATTTTATTTTGAATTTCTCTAGAACAAAATTTCTCAATATCATTTACTTTAAAAAATGCAGCCACAGACACTCTTTTACAATCCTTCCTTCATATTAAGTTTATTTGCATGTATATATATGTACACATATAAAGTTAAATTTATATTTATGCATATAAATTTAAACATATTGTTTATGTGAACTAGATATATATATATATACATACAGAAGATTTTAAGTTTTATATCAATATTTGTGGAGTAAATAAATAAATATGAGTTGAATCAAGCATAATGATAAAAATGGCATTAGATTGGTTTTCTTTTGTCTGCCCAATTGACGCTAAATATTTCCTTTGTAGAGGAACTTTCAATACAAAATTCCAATTAAAAGTAGACAGCAGTGTATGAGAACCTCCTGCTGCATTTGCTGCATGTAAATGATCTGGCAACGCTAATAGCTTCATACACTCAATGTGATCGTGCATGAGTCTGTTACTAATAAGCCTGCTCAAATAAACTGGCTAACATATAGCACAATAAAGAGAACAGTTAGAAATGTCATGGGGTCAATTCAAGCATTTGTGAGATTCTAATCTTTGTTTCTAACCATTTGGGCTTGTTTTCCTGCTGCTGTTTCTAAAGCCCACACTCTTATTAGCACTGAAAGGATGAGAGGTTTTCAAAGAGTCATGTAGAAGGCATGCAGCTGATCACTTGCCCTTATACTTTTAATGAACCTGAAAATTTAAAATTAAATGAATTTTAAATTCAGTGTCTTGAGCTCATTTCAAAATGAAAATACAGATTTTATTTCTAGCCCTTCAGTTGTTAGAAATGGATAAATGAATAAATAAGTGAATGTATGAATGTATCAATCAATAGGTTGTCCACTGCTTGCCTATATTTTTAGACAAGATGACTGCAAGTAAGCTGCTCAAGGCCCCTCCAGGAGGATGGCACAGCATGTCTCTGGGCAGCCAGGAGAAGATATGGCAAGGCCAAGACTAGGTCTAGGAGACATAAGCAATAAAGTAATTAGCCTCCAATTAAAATAAATAAATAAAATTTAAAAAATTTTTAAAAATAAAGTTAAGGACTCTTGCATCCACATCATATAATCTTTTTAGTTCATTTTGGCCAATTGTTCCCAGTCAAATATGCTATATTAAGAAGAGCCTGTCTCCTACACAATTTTTGATGCAACTTAACAAGCAACTCTAATATTCATTTTCTTTTTGTGGCAATTTGTCTTCGGTGTTTCTGCTAAATTTATGTATGTCAGTGGGCAATTTTTCTGAGTTTCACTTTTTTTTTTGGTTTTGGGGGTGGCATTTAGATTTGTGATAGATTTGTCCAAACAAATGTTGAAGCAATAAAGGACTAATTTGTTATATCTTCTTGAGGTATATACTACATCATTTCATAACACAAATAGACTCCAATTAGGGCAACACAGAGAATGTGGGGTTTTAAAAGAAAGATATGTACTTTAGAAAACGATGCTAATACCCACTTTGCTAATTAGGAATACAGTATCAAAGATCAATTTAGAGAGACATGTCATTCAAAACTTACCAAATAAAGAAACTGTCATGGCATTTTACCACATTTAATCATCAGATGACATATTTTCACAATAGAGTGATACCCAGGTATCACATTATTTTCAAAGGGTCCAGAGCAAGCTATAACAGAAAATTGGGGAATTTGCTGATATGGCCATCAATGGCTAGGAGAAAAAGATCAAAGTCATTCAAAGTTGTGCTTGTAGAGACTCCTAATCCTGCACTCTTACCAAGTACAGTCACATCACAGCTCTCTCCAAGTACAGTCACATCATAGCTAAAAGATAAGAATATAGTAAAGGCTCTGAGTGAACTAAAAATAAGGCTCTTACATGTGAACCATGTCCCCAGGCCATATGCGATCAAAAATTCTATGTTCCCAGGAGAAATGTATTTTAATTATTAATTATGACCAACCTATAAAGAACTCATCATCAAGGTTGCTTCTGCAGATGCCAAATTATCTCTCGCCAAGGAACATTCCAAACTTAAATACTTCACATTGTAAAATCTGTTATCTTTTGTATTCTCATCAAGGCTTTCTGCTGCTGCTGCTGCTGCTAAGTCACCTCAGTCGTGTCCGACTCTGTGCGACCCCAGAGATGGCAGCCCACCAGACTCCCCCGTCCCTGGGATTCTCCAGGCAAGAACACTGGAGTGGGTTGCCATTTCCTTCTCCAGTGCATGAAAGTGAAAAGTGAAAGCGAAGTCACTCAGTCGAGTCCGACTCCTAGCGACTCCATGGACTTCAGCCCACCAGGCTCCTCTGTCCATGGGATTTTCCAGGCAAAAGTCCTGGAGTGGGCTGCCATTGCCTTCTCCATCAAGGCTTTCTAGGATTCTCAAATGATTGTTCTTTTGCTAAGGTGTTAATCATCAGTTCAGTTCAGTTCAGTCGCTCAGGCATGCCCGACTCTTTGCGACCCCATGAACCATAGCACACCAGGCCTCCCTGTCCATCACCAACTCCTGGAGTTCACTCAAACTCATGTCCATCGAGTCAGTGATGCCATCCAGCCATCTCATCCTCTGTCGTCCTCTTCTCCTCCTGCCCCCAATCCCTCCCAGCATCAGAGTCTTTTCAAATGAGTCAGTTCTTCACATCAAGTGGCCAAAGTATTGGAGTTTCAGCTTCATCAGTCCTTCCAATGAACAGCCAGGACTGATCTCCTTTATGATGGACTGGTTGGATCTCCATGCAGTCCAAGGGACTCTCAAAGGTCTTCTCCAATACCACAGTTCAAAAGCATCAATTCTTCCAGGCTCAGCCTTCTTCACAGTCCAACTCTCACATCCATACATGACCACTGGAAAAACCATAGCCCTGACTAGACGGACCTTTGCTGGCAAAGTAATGTGTCTGCTTTTGAATATGCTATCTAGGTTGGTCATATCTTCCCTTCCAAGGAGTAAGTGTCTTTTAATTTCATGGCTGCAATCACCATCTGCAGTGATTTTAGAGCCCCCCAAAATAAAATCTGACACTGTTTCCACTGTTTCCCCATCTATTTCCCTTGAAGTGATGGGACCAGGTGCCATGATCGTCATTTTGTGAATGTTGAGCTTTAAGCCAACTTTTTCACTCTCCACTTTCACTTTCATCAAGAGGCTTTTTAGTTCTTCTTCACTTTCTGCCATAAGGGTGGTGTTATCTGCATATCTGAGGTTATTGATATTTCTCCCAGCAATCTTGATTCCAGCTTGTGCTTCTTCCAGCCCAGTGTTTCTCATGATGTACTCTGCATATAAGTTAAACAAACAGGGTGACAATATACAGCCTTGATGTACTCCTTTTCCTATTTGGAACCAGTCTGTTGTTCCATGTCCAGTTTTAACCATCAAGGTAATCATCAGGTAACAAAAATAAAGGATGTAGCAGATACTAAATTATAGAATTATTTTTTCACTTTACTATACTAGGAACACAAGTGAAAAGAAAGAAATAGGAAATCTGACCTTTCAATGGAACCTTAATTAACCTCAGCTATGGTTCAGGAAATGTAGAGGATGCCCAGTAATACACACCACTAACAGCACACATGACTGTCTGGTAAGAGTCACCAGCAACAACTCAAGACCATAACATAAGGATTCCCTGATCCTGCACCGCTACTCCACAGAGGGAGGTGTGCTTGGGCTGCAGAGCTGGACCTGCTGAAAGGGAACAGAGCTCCATACTACTTTCCATGTTTATGGGACAGCTGAAGAGGGGTATCCCTTGGACTGCAAGGAGTCCCTTAGACTGTAAAAAGATCAGACCAGTCAATCTTAAAGGAAATGAGTCCTGAATATTTATTGGAAGGACAATATTGAAGCTGAAACTCTGATACTTTGACCATCTGATGCAAAGAACTGACTCATTTGAAAAGACCCTGATGCTGGGAAAGATTAAAGGCAGGAGGAGAAGGGCATGACAGAGGATGAGATGGCTGGACGGCATCACGACTAGATGGACCTGAGTTTGAGCAAGCTCTGGAAGCTGGTGAAGGACAGGGAGGCCTGGCGTGCTGCAGTCCATGGGATCGCAAAGAGTCGCACACGACTGAGTGACTGAACTGAACTGAAGGAGGTGGGATGGAACATCCAATTTTCTGTGTAATGAAGAGATCTCAAAATTTCTAACCCAGGAAATAGTCTCAAGGTTACTCAAGATTTTATAATGGCCCCACTATTGACATTAGACAGAAGCTTTGTTTCTCTTCATAAACACCTCCATCAAGCCACTAAAATAAATGGAAAGGAAGACGATGGTCTNCTGTGTAATGAAGAGATCTCAAAATTTCTAACCCAGGAAATAGTCTCAAGGTTACTCAAGATTTTATAATGGCCCCACTATTGACATTAGACAGAAGCTTTGTTTCTCTTCATAAACACCTCCATCAAGCCACTAAAATAAATGGAAAGGAAGACGATGGTCTCAGGAACACAAAAATCCATAACTTTCTTACCCCAATTAAAAAAAGACACCATTCCCAGGTTCAGTTTCAATACGGATGAACTGACCTGTTTTATTGACCCCAGAAAAATTATTTCTAGATGCTAGTTTCTCTCACAGAAAGACATTTTCAGTATGACAAGAAGTTATGAACTTCTGATTCTATGCATACTAATGACCATTGGTTCCTGCTCCTGATTCTTCATTTTATATCCTTCATCTTACAGCCTTCACAAACAATTTTACTCCATGGCGCACAGAGAAAATGATAATACCTACTACACACTGGACCAAATTGAGATGGATTGTAGAATAGGTAGGAGGAACTTGGTACAAAAACTCATTAGGTGTTCTTTGTATTAAATAATTAGAATAAAAATAAATGATAAATAATTAATAGACAAGTTAAACTTTGAATTTATATAAAACTTTCAAAGAAAATCTTAAATTCAAATTTAAGGGAGAAATTTGGGATTGTTTTCATGTTCATAACTTCTTTTATGCTTGGAATGTCTACACACAATTTCTGATTGACATATTTTTAATAATGATGTCTTCAAATTTATTGTAGTCAACACTGATGAGAAATTTTTGCACACATGATAGCAAATTGCAAAAGTGTATTTATTGCTTTACTGCTTTGTTGATGAATTTTTTTTCCAGTAACATGATTTCTGATAATTTTATTTCCTATCATTATATTTCAGAGTGTGATCATTCTTCAGCTTTAATAGTTCTTGTTTTTTCAGTGAAACATGAAATATTAGAAAATCTTGAGATAATTCAAAATGGATTTAAATTGCAATAGAAGTTTTTCATATTAAGTATTTAAAATAATGATTAAAGAGACTTCCAGGATCAGTTCTGACATGCAAAGTGATTGGAAATTGTCACTCCCATTGTTAACAACAAGAAAGCTAGGCACACTGAAAATCAAAGACTTGTTTTGGACCATCAGAGAAATGATGTCATATCACAAGACAAACTAAAACCCTAATATCTGACAAGATATGCATACCAAGAAACACAGACTTGATCTGCTTACTGAGAGCAGATGCCTGCAGAGCCAAATATCAGTAATTTTGATAAAGACTGAATAATCCTAGCTTGTCCATTAAAAGAACAAAAAGAAGTATAAGTTATACAGTTTAGAAAGTTAAAAAATTAGATCAGTTTTATTTAAAGACAGCATGATTTTTGATGTATACAATCCCTAAGAATTTACCAAAAATTCCTGGAACTAATAAGCAAGAATGCAAAACCTAATGATACAAAGTGAACAAACAAAATTCAGTCCTTTTACTGTATTTCATAACAATTGGAATTTGAAGTTTAATAAGCAATACCATTTACCATGGGGTTGCAGAGTCAGACATGACTGCACATCTAACACTTCCATTTTTTCACCATTTACCATAACATTCAAAAACTGAAGTACTTTGTTATCAATCTAATAGAATAGCACATAATCTGTAAAGAAAACTAAAAGAAAAATGTTGAAGAAAGAAGTTGAGGGAAATATATATTGATGGAGAAATATTCTATATTCATGGATTGGCAGATTCAGTATCAATTAAGAGAGCACATCATAGCTATAACTTACACAGCTAAGCTTTTCCCAACTTGATCTAAAGATTTAATTGAACCCCAATCAAAATTCTAGTTGGTTACTTTGTAGATACTCATAAACTAATTCTAAAACTTCCATGGAAAAGCAAAGGATCTAGAATTGTTAACACAATACTGAAGAAAAATGCAGTTGAGGAACCCACACTGCTTGGTTTAACTACATAATATAAAGTTCTAGGAATGGAGACAGCATGTCATTGCAGAAAGAGCAAATAGGAAAATCAATGGAACAGAACAGAAAGCCCAGAAATAAAACTGTAATTCAATGGAGAAAGGATAGTCTTTTTTTCAATAAATGATGCTAGAACAATTGGACATCCATAAATAAACAAAATTTTTAAACTTTTACATGCACTTGACACAGCCCTTACATCTTACACAAAAATTAACTCACAATGAATTTTAGAGCAAAATGTAAAACAAACAAACAATACTATAAAACTTCTAGAAGAAACTTGGGAAAGAATCTGTTACCTTGGGTTTGGTAATGAGTTTTTAGGTAAAATATCAAAAGCCCAATCCAATTAAGAAAAATAGTAGTAATTTGGACTTCGTTAAAACTAAAGTTTCTGTTGCGTAATAGATACTGATTAGAAAATGAAAAGGTAAGCCACAGACTGAGAGAAAATATTTGTAAAATATCAATTTGATTTCAAAAACTTATATACAAATTATAAAAAGAACACTTAAAAATCAACAATAAGAAAGCAAACAACCAAATTAAAAAACAGGCAAAAAGATCTAAAAATACAGCTCAATAAAGAAGATATTTAAAAATATCATTTGTCATCATAAAAGTTAAGACTAAAATATCAAGATAGCACTGAACAACTGTTAACACTTGCTAAAATACATTTGACAATGCTAAATTGTCAAAGGTGTAGAGCAAGAAGAACTCTCATTCCTTGCTGCTGCAATGCCAAAGTGCATAGCTACTTTGAAAGATCATATATCTGCTTCTTACAAAACCGAACATAATCGTACCATATGATCAAGTAATTGTGCTCCTAGTTACTTACCCTACTGTTCTCAATTCTTAATTCCACACAAAATCCTGCACTAGAATGTTTATAGCAGCTTTATTCATAGTTGTCAAAAATTAGTAGCAGGTAAGATGTTCTTCAATGAGTAAATGAATAAGCAAATTATGGTACATACATACAATGAAATATATAAAATATTAGTCAGCAATTAAAATAAATGAGCTATCAAGGATGAGTCTTAGCTGCATATTTCTAGTAAAAGTAGCCAGTCTGAAAAGGTTACATACCATATGCCTCCATTTATATGATGTTTGGGGAAACATCCCTGGGATGGTAAATAATCAGTGACTGCAGGGGTTCAGTGGAACAGAAGAGGGATGAATAGGTGGAACACAGGATATTTTTAAGGTGGTAAAACTCTTCTATGTGGTAATGTAATGGTAGCTTCACACATGGATTTGTGAAAAACCCATAGTACTTCACAGCATACAGCACAGAGTGAAACCTAAGAGATATATACTTTAAAAAAATCATTTAGGAGGTTGGGAAAATCCCAAGAGAGAATGCAGACAGTGACAAAATAATCTAAGTGTGTCACAAGTATGAGGTTTCCCAGGTGGTGCTAGTGGTAAAGAACCTACCTGCTAATACAGGAGACATAAGGGACATGGGTAGAATTCCTGGATTGGGAAGATCCCCTGGAGGAGGGCATGGCAACTCACTCCAGTATTCTTGCCTGGAGAACTCTATGACCAGAGAGACCTGGTGGACCATAGTCCATGGGGTTGCAAAGAGTCAGACACGACTGAAGTGACTCAACACACACACACAGCATCACAAAAGTACAAAACAATCTCACTGAAGTGGATTGGGAAAAAGTATGCTCACCTAAGTACTGAAAAGTTTTCCAAATGAGCAGAGGCAGTAGACTAAAGTCAAAATGGCCAGTACACAAGCACTATTCCAGAGTTGATAAATTACTTTTTTTTTTCCTTCCACAGGAGCAACAATCTAACTTGTTTTTAGATTAACAATTTAAAACTTCCAATCCAAATTAAATATTATTAGGAAGCACTTTAAACTTCCTTATGCCAAAGCTGAATTTTGACTCTGAATCCACAAGACTTTTCAGTATACATATATAATCTTTGTATTTGTCTGTAATTTTACTTGAATGTTACAAAATTTTCATTAGGTAAGTCATTTGCAAAGAAATAGAGGAAAAGAACAGAATGGGAAAGACTAGAGATCTCTTCCAGAAAATTAGAGATACCAAGGGAACAGTTCATGCAAAGATGGGCTCGATAAAGGACAGTAATGGTATGGATCTAACACAAGCAGAAAATATTAAGAAGAGGTGGCAAGAATACACAGNGATGGGCGTGAGTCTGAGTGAACTCTGGGAGTTGGTGATGGACAGGGAGGCCTGGTGTGCTGGGATTCACGGGGTCCCAAAGCGTGGGACACGACTGAATGACTGAACTGAAGTCATTTCTGAAAGCCAATAACTCTCTTTCAATCATTTCTCATGATAATCACTCCAGTGCATTCACCACCCACAAATATACACATACCAGTTCTTTTAATTTACAAACTCTTGACAAATTTCTTTCCTTTTATAATCAGCATCTTTCAGTATGAAGCAGTAGAGTGTGGTGTTCTGATCCTATTTCTTTAAATAAAGCTGAAGATAGAATTGGAATATTGAAGCTTATATTTTAACAGAATCATCATTTTGACAACATTATTTAATGTGCATTTCAGAACTCCAGGTAAACCTTTATATATAAGATATTCTCTGAAAAGAAAAATGTAATACTTCAGTTTCAGAGTTTTCAAATTGAACGTAATGTGTAAACCTTCCACATCACTGCTACACCATTAACTACAAACTTTTGCAGTGTTTCAACATGCTGCTATTTTGTTTTACAAAGGAATCATCTACATATGAATATGTCATCTCTAAAGTTTACTCTATTGTTTCTTTCAAATCACTTTTTTTTTTTCTCGGCATTTTCCTTCAGAGATTCTAAATGAGAGGTAAGAAGAATTAACTTTTCCAAGAATGATTCCACGCAGCCTGGTCTTCCTGAGCATGTTGGATAAATGCAGAGCAGGATTAACAGGAAACTCAAACTGCTCTATAGAAAAGAGGTACAGACAAGCAGTAAGGAATTTAATTCTGTGAGAAACCTGAGGTAGTGTGGATTAGGGCTGGAAGCCAGGGATTTGTTATATCATATATTTACAACTGCAAAGCACGGGCCCCAGTCTCTAATCTTGGAGTCTCTGATCATTGTGCTCTCCTAATGGAAAATATTACTATGGCAGAGCAGGGCTGATGAGCAAACCTCTATCACTTAATAGAACTGTGACTACGATCCTCAGCCCAAGGTCCAGGTCATGCAATGGTTCTTCAGCCAGGGGACCATCTCTGATCAGGGTATCNGTCTCTAATCTTGGAGTCTCTGATCATTGTGCTCTCCTAATGGAAAATATTACTATGGCAGAGCAGGGCTGATGAGCAAACCTCTATCACTTAATAGAACTGTGACTACGATCCTCAGCCCAAGGTCCAGGTCATGCAATGGTTCTTCAGCCAGGGGACCATCTCTGATCAGGGTATCTGCTGCTGCTGCTGCAGCTAAGTCACTTCAGTCGTGTCCAACTCTGTGCGACCCCATAGATGGCAGCCCACCAGGCTCCCCCATCCCTGGGATTCTCCAGGCAAGAACACTGGAGTGGGTTGCCATTTCCTTCTCCAATGCATGAAAGTGAAAAGTGAAAGTGAAGTCACTCAGTCGTATCCGACTCTTCGCAACCCCATGGACTGCAGCCTACCAGGCTCCTCCGTCCATGTGATTTTCCAGGCAAGAGTACTGGAGTGGGGTGCCACGGCCTTCTCTGGATCATGGTATCTCGATGCCTTATATTCCTATGTGCTGCTCCATTACCACTACAGAGGAAACTACAAGTCCATTAATTCTCCTATATTAGAAATTTCTCTTTAGAAATATCATTCCATGCCTGATGCCTGTATTATTGGGTTAATTGTTCTCACTTGTTTGACAATTTGGTGCAGAGAGCCAAACCCATTATAACCTTCAAAGGGAGCCTAGTAATTAAAGATCAAAAACATATCAATGAAAAGCTAAGAAAGTAGTCTGGATTGAAAACAGAATATTGCTGCAATCTATGTCAGAGTGTTCTGCCTGTGTTTTCCTCTAGGAATTTTACCATGTCTGATCTCACGTTTAGGTCTTTAAATCACTTACAGCTTATTTTTGTGGATGGCGCCAAGCAATGATCTAATTTCATATTTTTAGCATGGAGCTGTCCAGTTTTCCAAGAACCACTTGTTGAAGAGACTGTCTTTCCAACATTGTGTAATCTTACCTCCTTTGCCACAGATTAACTGACCATACATGCGTGGATTTGTTTCTCGGTCTTCTATCCTGTTCCACTGATCTATATTTCTATGTTTGTGCCAGTACCATACATTTTTGATGTCTATAGAGTAATGGAAATAAAACCAAAAATAAACAATAGAACCTACTTAAACTCAAAAGCTTTTCCACAACAAGGAAAACAATAAACAAAACAAACAAACAAAAAAACCCCACAGATTGGGAGAAAAGATCAAAAGATCTTCAAATTATGTGCCTGGCAAGGAATAGTCTCCAAATTTTACAAACAGCACATGAGGCTTAACAGCATTTAAAAAAAAACAAAAAAACAAAAAAACAGGCCATTCAATAAATGGGTAGAATACCTAAACAGATATTTCTCCAAGGAAGACATACAGATGGCCAAGAGGCACATGAAAAGATGTTCAATATCAGTAATTATTCAGTTCAGTCACTTAGTCGTGTCCGACTCTTTGCGACCCCATGAATTGCAGCACGCCAGGCCTCCCTGTCCATCACCAACTCCCAGAGTTCACTCAGACTCACGTCCATCGAGTCAGTGATGCCATCCAGCATCTCATCCTCTGTCGTCCGCTTTTCCTCCTGCCCCCAATCCCTCCCAGCATCAGAGTCTTTTCCAATGAGTCAACTCTTCGCATGAGGTGGCCAAAGTACTGGAGTTTCAGCTTTAGCATCATTCCTTCCAAAGAAATCCCAGGGCTGATCTCCTTCAGAATGGACTGGTTGGATCTCCTTGCAGTCCAAGGGACTCTCAAGAGTCTTATCCAACACCATGGTTCAAAAGCATCAATTCTTTGGTGCTCAGCCTTCTTCACAGTCCAACTCTCACATTCATACGTGACCACTGGAAAAAATCATAGCCTTGACTAGATGGACCTTTGTTGGCCAAGTAATGTCTCTGAAATACAAATCAAAACTATATCGAGATACCATCTTACACCAGCCGGAATGGCTATCGGCAAAAAATACACAAACAGAAAATGTTGGAGAGGGTGTGGAGAGAAGGGAACCCTCCTATACCATTGGTGGGAATGTAAATTGGTACAGCCACTATGGAGAACAGTGTGAAAGTTCCTTAAAACTTGAAAATAGAGTTACCATATGACCCTGCAATCATACTCCTTAGGTGTATATCTGGAGAAAAATATACTCTGAAAGGATATATACACCCCAATGTTCATTGCAGCATGTGTGTGTGCTTAGTCGCTTAGTTGTGTTTGATTCTTTGTGATCCCATGGACTGTAGCCCGCCAAGCTCCTCTGTCCATGGAATTTTCCAGGCAAGAATACTACAGTGGGTAGCCATATCCTTCTCCAGGGAATTTTCCCAACCCAGGGATCAAACTTGTCTCTTGTGTCTCCTGCATTGAAAGGCAGATTCTTTTCCACTGTGCCACTGGTTCACTGCAGCACTATTTACAATAGCCAAGCCATGGAAACAACCTAAATGTGCATCAACAGAAGGATGAATAAAGATGTGGTGTATGCACACACACACACACACACAGTGGAATATTAGCCATAAAAAATGAAATAATGTCATTTGTAGCAATATGGATGGACCTATAGATTGTCACAGTGAGAGAAGTAAGTCAGACAGAGAAGGAGAAATGTATGATAACCTTTACATGTGAAATCTAAAAAGAAAATAATCAAATGGACTTACTTAGAAAACAGAAACAAGCTCACAGACATAGAGAACAAACTTATGGTTGCTAGGGGGAAGGGAGAGGTAGGAAGTTTGGGATAGACATATGTGTATTGCTATATTTAAACTGGATAACCAACAAGGACATACTGTATAGCACATGGAACTCTGCTCAATGTTATGTGGCAGCCTGGATGGGAAGGGAGTTTGGAGGGAAGATGGATACATGTATATGTATGGCTGAGTCTCTTTACTGTTTACCTGAAACTATAACAACATTGTTAATCAGCTATACCCTAATACAAAATAAAAGGTTTAAAATTTTTTTAAATAATTAAAAAGAAAGTACTTTTCTGAGAGTGGTAAGACTCAACAATGACGAAGATCCAAGCTGCAGGTCACTAATTGCCACTTATCTCCTGTGTTGACTGTATCATGAACCAGAGACCAAGGATAATATTCTTTCATTGTCATTAATGGTCTTTAAGGGAGTTTGCCAGAAATAAGAAGAGGAGCAGGCAAGTGTTACAACTTGCTAAACTATTCAGTAGGAATGATGCTCTTATTCTTTCACCTTTCACTTTCCTCTGAATCTAAGTGTATTAGTCCAAGACAGGATAGTGTTTATAGGGCTCTAGTTATTCTGTGTAAGAAGAAATGAAAATAGAAAATGTCTAAAATGCATGGCTTGGGTAACTACACCTCTTCCCAGAAAAACAGGTAACATCCAAGGGTACCAAGTAACCTAACAGAGTCACTAGATAGATTCTTTTAAGGAATCTTCCTCTTATAAGGCTATGTATAATAGCTTATAGATTAAAAAAAAAAGAGTTAAAAAGATGATGGTGTTCCCAATTCTAATTTATGTGAAATAGATTAAATTAAAATAAAATAAATTTGATTAACAAAATAAAGTACTGATAGGTAGGGATGGAGGCTTCTTTCAATTGACAAAAAAAGTATGTGGAATTGAACTAATTAATGCTTACAAGGAGAGGGTTCAGAACATCCCAGAAATAAAGACAAAAGGGATTTAAAAACTACAGCCTCTCCCTGTGAGATTAAGGTCATTAAATGATTAGTTCAAAAGGGTGGCCAGGAGCCTCTGATTTGCAGAAGCAGTGCCTATGCAATTGTAGATACACCATAATATAGTTCCAGTTTTAGGGATATCGTTCCATTTTAGAGATATTTTCTATTTTCCACTGTAATACCCAGATTATCATCCAAATAAAACCCTCTTCACTGAGTCAGAAATACAACAATCTATTCCTGGTATGGAATTGTTTTTTCATGCTCCATATAGGCCACAGACTAGAGAAGGAAATGGCAACCCATTCCAGTATTCCTGCCTTGAAAATCCTATTGACAGAGGAGACTGGTGGGCTACAGTCCATGGGGGTCACGAAAGAATCAGACACAATTTAGTGACTAAACAACAACAACTGGCTACAGAACACAGCATACAGGAGGAGCTTACTCCAAGACCCTAGGAGTCTGCACTATCTTCTCTTTGGGATGAAGCAAAGGCTCCATGCAGCAACCTTTCTATCCTTTAAGTGCAAGTGGATCTACTGGATTTAAAATAGGTTATCCTGAAATCTCTTCCTGTTACAGACCCTTGTCTTAAAGTTCCTTGCAAAATCTGAAGTTTACTCAGTAAAAGGGTTGAAACAGCATCTCCAAATATGAAATATGTCAACTTTAATATACAAAGAAGCCCACTGAAGAATCACCAAAGTGGTTCTTTCTTTGTGTAGAGCAGTACATAATGGGAGGAGAGAGGGCTACCTACTATGCATGTCAGGGCCACCAGAGTTTGATATAAATAACAAATATAGGTTGTAATGTTTGGGGTTAGGTTTGTCTAGACAAACATTTTTTACAAGAAAAACATGAACAACGGTGAACCAAAGACTCGTTATCGCCTTCCAAATTAATGACAGTCAATATAATTCATAATTAAATTATTGAATTGAAATGCTGTTCAGTGGCATTTGCCATACAGATAAATTTTAGTGTTAACACTAATTTGATTATAAATATTACCAAATAGTAGTTTTTCTGGATCCAGTTATAGTGGTTTTTTTAAAACCATCTACCCATGCTTTATTTTTCATTCCCCCTCCGTTGTTGAGCCCTATGGTTGATAGTCTATGTTTTAATATTTACATACATATACATCATATACATATATCTTTTATGTAAATGTTTTGTTCCTTAAAATATATATATATTTTTTTTCTTTCTAGTGCAAAGCTTTGTTCATAAAGGATATCTTTATGCTGTTTCTAGAGAAGAATAAAACATTAACCAACACTGATGGTGGGGTGTCCACTAGAAAGCCTCACAGTCTGTAATAATGGCTTTACTTCAAACAAGCAGGTACTACCATTACAATGATTTACTTACCTTACCTCTTTGTGGGATTATATCCTGTGGGAATAAATATACATTAAAAATCTTAAATAATGGCAGTGAATTTACCTAGAAATTACACATGTGGGTTGTATAATGTTTTGGCAGGCCTCAAATTCATAGTAATAGGTTTGGATACCTTTTCACAATAATTTACTTAGAAAAATACATTTAAATTTTTACATCTTGTATAATGTGATTCATGTCAACAGAAAGATTACTAATTCCCTTAATGATTCATTCCATACTCCAGAGAATGTAGGAGTCTAGAAGAAAGTATCATTTTGCAATAAATGTCAAAAACATGTTTTATCTAAATAGCTCAACACACAGTACTGACAAAATTTAGTTAGACATAATTTATACTCTTCAGTGGCCAAAGTAATCTATGAGTTTCTTCAAGTTGCTTTTGTCTATAAAATAAATTCAATTTGCTTTACTACATGAAGCAAAATTTAAAGCAATATTTCATAAATCTTTGCCACTGAAGATTAAAGCAATCTTTAAGTTACAAATACTGCTACCAGTCTGTAAGCTTTATGTTGCTGGAGATTGAAAATTGAGTTAGACAACATACAGCTGATTTTCAACCTCACCTGCTAATAAAAGCAATTTTTTAATAAAATAAGAAGAAATAAGCCATTATTAAATATCCCTAAGGATCTCATATGTGCACTAATATTGTCCTAATTTTTTATTTGTCTGAAGGATTGTTTTAATAGAGCACTAGGGGCGAGGCATTTAAGATGTGTCCACAGCTCTCTGTTACAGTAACTCCATTTACTAAATTTCACGCGGTGTTCGCATCTGCTGCATAAAGTCAAGAAGCTGCATAAGTTCTTTAGCCCTCATTGGAAAACACATAATACCAGAAGATTCTCTCATTTAAGATGATTGCCTCAACACTATGTACCAGTCACAAATCACAAATGTAATGAAATTAAGCTCTATGCCAATGTATCTATTACATTTCTAACAGGATAGTGTCCAGCTATGTCAAAATTTTCCATTTCAAAAACAAATGCAAATATGTGATATTTATGAAACTCCAACATCTCTTTAAATAGATAGAACATGCTTGACTACCTGCTACACACCAGGCACTAGGCTAAGTGATTTACATGTCTTATCACATTTAATTTTCACAACTCTATAAAGTAGTTCTATTATTAGTCCTTTTTTGCAGAAGAGAAAACTGAGGCACAGACCTCACCACTGCTAAAGGTTAAAGTGCATTTTTCTTAATTAATAGACCAATTTTTAGAGTAGTTTGAGGTCTACAGAAAATTGAGCAGAAAGCATAGAGAACTCCCACTTACTCTCTCACAAACATCCTGCATAGTTTTCCCTATTATTAACACCTTGCTATTATGGTACATTTGTTACATAATGATACATTTACATTAATAAAATCATAGCTTACATTAGGGTTCACTGTTTGTGTTATATCATTTCATGGGGACAAATGGATAAAGTCATATATTTTCAGTAACAGTATCAGACAATAGTTTCACTTCCCTAAAAATAGCCTGTACTCCACATTTTCATCCTTTTTCCCTCTTTCCAGATCCCTAGCAACCATTGATCATTTACTGTATCTATAGTTGTGCCTTTTCCAGAATGTCATAGCATTGGAATCATACAGAATGCAGTCTTTTCAAACTGTTTTCTTTCACTTAGCAACTATGCATTTAAAGTTCTTCCATGTGTCTTCATGGTTTGATAGCTCATTTTTTTAATCACTGAAAAATACTCCTTTGCTTAGATGCATCAAAGTTTATTTATTCATTCGCTGAAGTACATCTTGGATGCTCCCAAATTTTGGAGACCATGGATAAAGCTGCTATAAACATTCATATGAGGGCTTCCCTGGTAGCTCAGCTGGTAGAAAAAATATGCCCACGATGCAAGAGACCCTGGTTTGATTCCTGGGTTGGGAAGATCAACTGGAGAAGGGATAGGCTATCCACTCCAGTATTTTGGCCTGGAGAATTCCTTGGACTGTATGTCCATGAGGTCACAGGGAGTCAGACACGACTGAGCGACTTTCAGTTCAAACATTCATATACAAGTTTTTGTGTAGACATAAATTTTTGATTCATCTGAGTAATTACCTAGAAGTTCTGTATTAGTTTCCTAAGGCTGATGAAACAAAGTACCACAAACAGTCCCTACAAACAACAGCAATTTATCACAGTTCTAAAGGCTAGAAGTCTGAAACGAAGATAACAGGATGGGTTCCTTCTGACAGCTGTAAGGAAGAATCTGTTCCATTCTGCTTTCCTAGGTGAGGTGCTGGCAGTCTTTGGTGTTCCTGGAAAGATCTCTGCCTTCTGCATGTGGTGTTTTCCTCCGTGTCATCATTTCATGTTTACTGTGATGCGTCTTTCTGTGTTCTCTTTCCCCCATTTTATAAGGATACCAGTCATGTTGGATTAGGGCTCATTCAAGGAACTCATTTTTAACTTAATAACTTTTCTAAAAGACTCTATTTTGGAACAAGATAACATCCTGAAGTACTAAGAGTTAAGATTTCAACGTATCTTTCTTGGGCAATACAAATCAATCTACAATAAGGGCAATTGCTGGAGCATATTTTAAGACTAGGCTTAGCTTTTTTTTTTTTTTTTTAATACCAAACTGTCTTGCATAACATTTGTACGATTTTTGCATTGCCACCAGCAATAAATGAGAGTTCCTGTTGCTTCACATCCTCATGAGTATTTAGTGTTGCAGTGCCCTGGATTTTAGTAATTTGAATTGGTGTAGAGTGGTTCAGTTCAGTTTAGAAAAGGCAGTGGAACCAGAGATCAAAATGCCAACATCTGATGGATCATCGAAAAATAATCTATTTCTGCTTTATTGACTCTTCCAAAGTCTTTGACTGTGTGGAACACAATAAACTGTGGAAAATTCTGAAAGAGATGGGAATACCAGACCACCTGACCTGCCTCTTGAGAAACCTATACGCAGATCAGGAAGCAACAGTTAGAACTGGACATGGAACAACAGACTGGTTCCAAATAGGAAAAGGAGTACATCAAGGCTATATTTTATCACCCTGTTTATTTAACTTACATGCAGATTACATCATGAGAAATGCTGGGCTGGAGGAAGCACAAGCTGGAATCAAGATTATGGGGAGAAATATCAATAACCTCAGATATGCAGATGACACCATCCTTATGGCAGAAAGTAAAGAAGAATTAAAGAGCCTCTTGATGAAATTGAAAGAGGAGAGTGAAAAAGTTGGCTTAAAGCTCAACATTCATAAAACTAAGATCATGGAATCTGGTCCCATCAGTTCATGGGAAATAGATGGGGAAACAGTGGTTGATTTTATTTTTCTGGGCTCCAAAATCACTGCAGATGGTGATTGTAGCCATGAAATTAGGAGACACTTACTCCTTGGAAGGAAAGTTATGACCAACCTAGATAGCATATTAAAAAGCAGAGACATTACTTTGCCAACAAAGGTCCATCTAATCAAGGCTATGGTTTTTCCATTAGTCATGTATGGATGTGAGAGTTGGACTGTGAAGAAAACTGAGTGCCGAAGAATTGATGCTTTTGACCTGTGGTGTTGAAGAAGACTCTTGAGAGTCCTTTGGACTGCAAGGAGATTCAACCAGTCCATCCTAAAGGAGGTCAGTCCTGGGTATTCATTGGAAGGACTGATGTTGAAGCTGAAACTCCAGTACTTTGGCCACCTCAGCGAAGAGCCGACTCATTTGGAAAGACCCTGGTGCTGGGAAAGATTGAGGGCAGGAGGAGAAGGGGACAACAGAGGATGAGATGGTTGGATGGTATCATCAATTTGATGGATGTGAGTCTGAGTGAACTCCGGGAGTTGGCGATGGACAGGGAGGCCTGGAATGCTGTGATTCATGGGGTCGCAAAGAGTTGGACACAATTGAGCGACTGAACTAAGCTGATGAAATAGGATGTTGAACATATTTTATATGCTTACTTGTTATCTACATATTTTTTCATGGAGTTATCTGTTCATATTTTGCCCATTTTTAAATTGGGTATTTTTTATTATTGAGTTTTAAGTGTTTCTTGTATATTTGGAGACAATACTCTATTATTAAATGATGCATGTGTTGCAAAGATTTTCTCTAAGTCTATGCCTTGTATTTTAATTCTCTTAACAGTGACTTTCATAGAGCAAAAGCATGTAACTTTATTTTTTTTTTAGTTACACAAAGTACACTTTTATTAAAAAAAAAAAAGCAGGAAACATTTTAGCTGGAAGGTTTCTTGGAGCTTGTGTTACATTGCTGACTGCATATTCTAGAAATAATTAATGCTAGTCTCAATTAGCAGCATGCGATTCACATTTTCAGCTAAGTCACACTTTCAGCTAAAATGACAACAGAAGAGAATTTCCCTTAAAATATACAGAGGTTCTCATCCTTGCTTGAGTCAGAACACTTGTGTCTCAGTGCTCTCTGCAGTTATTGCTATATCTAATGTCACCATAGGTATTAATAATTTCACTAAGCATAAATGATAACAATATTATTTCCAAATCACAATTACAAGCATGCACATCAAGAAAAGCAGGGAGCAATCCATTTAAGCACAACGTATCTCTTCAATGCTGTCCTGCAATATTTGATTACATCTGTTTCCCTGTTTGTCCCTAACTCTTATAACAGACAAAGCTAGGTTTTAAGAACAATGACAGGGTAAAATCGTTAAATTTGGGAAGCATGTAACTTTAATGAAGTTGAACTTATCATCTTTTTCTTCCTTAGGTCATGATTTTTGTTTGTATATAAGAAGTCATCACTAAACACAAGGTCACTTAAATTTTCTCCTTTGTTGTCTTCTCGAAGTTTTATAGTTTTGTATTTTACATGTAGGTCTATGACCTACTTTACTTTTAGTAAACTTCGGCAAAAGTGTAAGATTGTTTTTAAAATGTTATTAATTTATTTATTTGACAGCACTGGGTTTTAGGTGTGGCATGCAGGATCTTCAATCTTCTTTGCAGCAAGAGAATTCTTAGTTGTGGCATATGAGAACTCGTTTCCTGACCAAGGATAGAACCCAGCTTCCTGCACTGGGAGTGCAGTGTCTTCCCCACTGGATTGCAAGGAAAGTCCCCAAAGTGTAGGGTTATTTAACTTACTAATTTTTGCATGTGGATGTCCAGTAGTTCCAGGGCCATTTCTTGAAAAGTTTATCATTTCTCTATAGAGTTTTTGTCATGACTTGGTGGTAGATTTTTTTTAATTGTCTTAGTTTCTTTGTCAAATACCAGCTGACTAATTTTTGCGAGTCTATTTCTAGACTGTAATTCTGTTCCATTGATCTATTTGTCTACTGTTTTACCATTACCATACACTCTTGTTTAGTTCTGTAGTAAGTATAATAACTCAGATAGTGCCAGTCTTTCAGCTTCCCTTCTTCAATACTGTTTTGCTAATTTGGATCTTTTGCAAATCAGTTTGACAGTATTCACAGAATAATTTGTTGGGATTTTAATTGGCATTGCACTGAATCTATAAGTAAAGTTAAGAAGAATTGACGTCTTAACAACTTAAATCTTCCTAGGCATGAACATAGAATATCTTTCCATTTACTCATATCTTATTAGATTTCCTTCATCAAACTTTTCTAGGTTTTCTCAGGCATCTATCATGACTTTTGTTAGATTATACTTAAATATTTCATTTCTTGAAACACAAATGACGTTGTGTTTTTATTTCCATACAAGTAGCATTGTCTTTTTAATTTAAAATGCAATTTTTCACTGCTATTATATAGAAAACAACTAATATTTTAATATTAAGATAATTATTGCTGCATCCTGCAACATTGCTATATTTTCTTATTAGTTTCTGGAATGGTTTTCTTGGTTCTTTGGTATTTCTATATAAAAATGTCATCTATAAACAAAGAGAACATTACTGTTTCCTTCCATTTTGTCTAATTTTTAGTTCCTTTTCTGGTCTTATTGCATTAACTAGGACTTTCACGATAATGTTGAAGGAGTAGTGAGAAGGGACATTCTTGCTATATTCCTGATCTTAGGGAGGTTTCTACTTTCTCAGCATGTAAATATAATGTTAGGTGTAGGGTTTTTTGCAGTTTTTGTCTATCAAGTTGAAGAAGTTAACCTATCTTCCTCATTTGCTGTTTTTTGTCATGAATACGTGTTAGACTTCTTTTGAATGCAGTTTATACATCTATTGATTATGTTTTTTCTCTGTTAACCTATTAATGTGATGAGTTATGTAAGGGCTTCCTAGGTTGCTCAGTGGTAAAGAATCTGCCCACCAATGCAGGAAATGCAGCAGACACATGTTTGATTTCTTAGTTGGAAAGATCCCCTGGAGGAGGAAATGGCATCCCACTCCAATATTCTTACCTGGAAAATCCCCTGGATAGAGGAGCCTCCAGGCTACAGTTCATGGGGTCATAAAGAGTCAGACATGACTGAGCCACTTAGTGCACAGACACGTAATAAGTTATAGCCATTGATTTTGGAATTTTGAACCAACCTTGCCTACCCCGGATAAATCTACTCAGTCACGATGTATAATTCTTTTCCACATTGCTGGATTTGATTATCCTTCTCCTTTAAGAGTTTCAAAGCTGGCTTGGATAGCAAGCTATAAAATGTGGTTTCATTTTTTTAACTTCTTCCTTACTCCACATCAAATGATCAAATTCTGCCCAAATTTATTCCCAACTACTTTAAAATTCTAAGAGTCCCTTGTATTGTATTACTTCTTTAATTTTATGTTTATGACAACCCACTCCAGTACTCTTGCCTGGGAAATCCCATGGATGGGGGAGTCTGATGATCTACACCATAGGGTCGTGAGGAGTCAGACATGACTGAGCGACTTCACTTTCACTTTTCACTTTCATGCATTGGAAAAGGAAATGGAAACCCACTCCAGTATTCTTGCCTGGAAAATCCCAGGGACGGGGGAGCCTGGTGGGCTGCCGTCTATGGGGTCGCATAGAGTCAGACATGACTGACGCGACTTAGCCCCAGCAGCAGCATAATATTTACCTTATCTATAGAAAGAGCTTCCTATGGCATCATCCTACTTTAATTTTTTTATCCAATCATTTTTACACCCTGCCGCCAGAATCAAATTTCTGAATAAAGCCAAGGCTATGCTTAAATTCATCTCACTGCCTATTTTATTATAGCATTCAGTAATTTTAGTAAGTCCCACAGATTAACCACAAATCTAGACACATATCTTACCATCCTACATTCACAATTGCTCCTCAAGCAAAATTATACTCTCCTTTCTCTGAGTCCTCATTCCAAGTGTGAGGATGTGTGTGTGATGCACATATGCATTCGTGTTACTTGTTTCATACAGCAGGACTTGGCTCTCTCTCATTTCCAAAATATCTTATTCATCCATAAATCCGAAAAGCCCAAAAGAGATGCCTCGTCCCTTGTAAAGATTTTATAGATATTACCCTGGTACAGTTCTTTGCTCCTGTCTTCCACATTTTTTTCTTAAATAACTTGTATTGCACTTCATATACTGCTTTACAGATTTATGTGCCTGCCTTCCTGCAACATGTCAGTTCCTTGAGATCAGGAATTACATAATTGATTTTTACCCAGGGTTCAGTTCAGTTCAGTTCAGTCGCTCAGTCATGCTCGACTCTTTGCGACCCCATGAACTGCCACACGCCAGGCCTCCCTGTCCATCACCAACTCCCGGAGTTCACTCAGACTTACCCCCATCGAGTCAGTGATGCCATCCAGCCATCTCATCCTCAATCATCCCCTTCTCCTCCTGCCCCCAATCCCTCCCAGCATCAGAGTCTTTTCCAATGAGTCAACTCTTCGCATGAGNTTCCTCTGCCTTTTCTAAAACCAGCTTGAACATCTGGAAGTTCACGGTTCACATATTGCTGAAGCCTCGTTTGGAGAATTTTGAGCATTACTTTACTAGCGTGTATGATGAGTGCAATTGTGCGGTTTTTAAAGCAAGTAAAGACTTAAAACCTAAGGTTACTTTTATAAATGGTGATGACTAAAGACAAAATATAAAGTAAAATATTTTGAAATTTAATAATAAAAAATAATAGATGTTCACATTTTCATGATACAAATATTTACACAAACCTCTATCATTACTGCAAGTATAAAAAATACTTTTTAAGATACTACTCTATGAGATTCTACTTTGCCACATTAAACATTTAGAAAAAAGTTTTAGACTAATTACAATGAGATTGCATCAGAGCATAGAAACATTTCATCAATACATATTTTCATTAATTTATTGATATAAATCTGCCAACTATGCAAAGATAGATGCTTCCAGAGCAAACAAATTATGATATTATAATAAATTTTTTCAGGTTCCATCATCCAGGATCACTGAATGATCTGGCTTATCTGGGCACAGCATAGAAACTATAGACCAAATCATGTTCCTTAGCAGAGGAAAAATTTCTTGCTTAAGCTTCAACCTGAAGCATAAGTAGCCATCTTAGACAGAGCAAAACTTTTTACTGTGAACCTATTTCTGATCTCCTAACCTGCATTTATCAGAAGAAAGGAGAAGAAAGGAATGAGATGCTCTAGAGTGGGAGAAACCAACTGTGTTCAGCCTGAAGCCAATTATTGCACAATCCATGAACAAAGAATGTTTTTTATATTTTTAAAAGGTTATAAAAATATAAGACATAGACTTGCAGGGCCACTAAGCCTAGAATATTTACTCTACAGCCCTCTGGAAAAAGTTTGTCAATCTCTCCTTTAGAATAGCTCTGTCTAGTAGAACTTTCTACGATGGTGGAAATATTCTGTATCTCTGCTGTCCCAGAACGGCAGTCATAAAACTCATGCACCTATTGAGTATTTGAAATATGGCCAGCACAACTGAGGAAATGGATTTTAATTGCATTTCATTTTAACTAACCTAATTTAAATAGCTATATCTGTCTAGTAGCTACCACAATTTTTCCTGTCCCAATAGTCTGAAACTTTACATGCCCTAAACAACGGACAGAATAGAAGACAAGCTGCCATTACCTAAACAATACTTAGTTATTTGGGTAATCTACCTTCAAAAATATTTTCTTCCTCTTCCATTTTGTATCTTCTATTATTGTCTCTCAATTGTTTTCTTTGAATGCATCCTCAGCCACCCTGCCATCTCATTCTCTTGCGTTTCAAGTGGAAAAGTGAACACAAGGGCAATCAATGCAGGGCCTTACTGAAGGGAGCAAATATATTTCAGAACTCTAGATCAAAGCTCTAAATCATTGCCCTTAAGATGGTAGCTAGATTTCTTTGATACCATGTTGAATTCTACAGATCTCTCTGACACATGATGAATTAACCTAAAGATTTAACCATCATGTATAATGTAATTTCTATAGAAAATTTTAGTCTGAACTCCAAACACCTGACTTTAAAACTTGCCACAAACTTTCCTACAAATTAAGAATAAACTGTATATAGTTTAACAATAAAAATCACTTATAAGTTTTAAAGTATGGTGAGTCATGTAAAATATTTACTAGACTACTATGGACATTATCCCACAACTTCATAGATGATACAGGTGCTCTGCATTTAGAACTGGTTAGTGCTTCCCTGGGCCTTCCTCGTGGCTCAAACTGTAAAGAATATGCTTGTAGTGTGGGAAACCCGGATTCCATCCCTGGGTTGGGAAGACTCCCTGGAGAAGGAATTGGCAACCCACTGTAGCATTCTTGCCTGGAGACTTCCATGGACAGAGGAGACTGGCAGGCTACAGTTCATGGGAATGCAAAGAGTCAGACATGACTGAGTCACTAGCTTTCACTTTTCAGTGCTTTAGCAGTTGCGTGCCCCTAACAATCACCTCTATACTAAGGCAATTTTGTTCTATCAGAATCACACTTGCAAAATTAAGCACATTCTCCTCAGCCTAAAGGTAAAAAAGATTTGCAACAATACCACCTTTAACACATTTTCCAAAACTGCATTCTTTTTATTTCATTGGCCACAAGGTTCAGAACAAGATCTTCTGGGTAATTTACATGTATTATTTCTTAGAAGTCAGAATTACAGTTCCAGTTTGCTAATTTCAAAATCAATTAATTCAGGAAATTAAATTTAGTTTTTGTGCCAAAGCAACTGTTTCTATTAGTTTCTTTTGAACTGTAAATTAGCCTATCTTCAATGCACTTCTCTGTTAGGTAAAAATATAAGATGAGCAGCAGATAAACACTTAGATTATAATTCAATCATTTTTAAGTAGCTGCCAAATGCTGTCTTCAGAAAGCTTCCCGTGGGGAAATGGCTATGCTGAGAGTAAATGCTACAAAGTATCTTAAAAACAAGCCAAATGCTTTTTATCTGTCAAAAGTGGCTAGTAAAGGAAAAGTACAATTTTAATAAGACAGGGGGAAGGAAAGAAGGAAGACTTGTTCCTTTCCAGTCTTTTCAGAGTTTTTCAGGCAATACGGTTGCATAGGAAATTAAAGAGTGTGCTTACACGAACATTTAGAAATTCCAGGGTCCTTTTCAAAACAAGGACAAGGTAACCAGACAATTGACTGTAAACAGACAATTTATAACTTATGTGTATTTTACTATCAATAAAAAATTCAGCCAAATTGCCCAAAAAAATTTGAAAAAATAATATATTAAAAACTCAAAACCTCCTGACAAACTGAAAAAAACTAATCACTGGCAAATTATCAGAGAAAACTTTGTATATAGAAATATACCAATGATAATTTCAGGTTTAAATTTTCTTTGAAGAATCCATAGATCTTCAAAGTTACTATGGTTTTACATGACTTACCAATTATGAGACCTGATTAAACTATATATTTAATTGGGCAAATAGAAGAATTTCAGTTTTTGTTTTGCTTATGTTCAGGACTAGGATGTTCACTGTATAATACTTCATTTAACATTATCTCACAGATTTAGCCCCACAAAAATGAGAAAGTGAAGTCAGTTACAACTACTAGCATTCAAGGAATAATAATTAAATGGGACAGTAATAATAGCTCTGGCTGGACAGATGGCAAATCTAAATACTCTGAGATTAAGAAGAGTATTTAAAAGGGCCTTCTAAATCAAATAGTCTGCTTTTTCATCCAGTACAGTGATTCCTTTCAGTTTCTACTAGTTAACAGGGAGTTCTCTACTTGGTTGCTCAAACAGTAAAGAATCTGCCTGCAATGCGGGAGACCTCGGTTTGATCCCTGGGTTGTGAAGATCCCTTGGAGAAGGGCATGGCAATGCACTCCAGTATTCTTGCCTGGACAATTCCATGGACGGAGGAGCTTTTGGGGCTACAGTCCATGGGGTCACAAAGAGTCGGACACGACTGAGTGACTTTCATTTCACTCCACTTCTTTATCTCCTATGCCAGTAAATTCTATCTTTGGAACATTCTAAATGTTATAAAATTCTTTTGAAAAAGATATAAATCTACTCCTAATTACTTCCTTATGTTTCTTACTTTAAATTCTGGATTGGGCTTCCCTGGTGGCCCAGAGAGTCAAGAATCTGCCTGCAATGCAGGAGACCTGGGTTTGATCTCTGGGTTGGATCCCCTGGAAAAGGGAATGGAAACCCCCTCCAGTATTCTTGCCTGGAGAATCCCAGGGACAGAGGAGCCAGGAGGGCTATAGTCCATGGATTTGCAAAGAGTCTTACTCGACTGAGAGACTAACTCTTTCCTTTCACTTTCACTCTGGCTATATCAGGAATCAATAGTAATTCAAATAATTAATCCAAAGCCCAATATAGAGTGTTACAAGTCTACTATAAGACATATGTGTCCATCATGAATATAATGTGTCCTAAGGATTTGAGGTACAAATATAACTCATTTCAGGGCATTGACACAGTGAAGGTAAAGAAAACATTTTCTAAAAACTCTCTTCTGTGTCTATAATTTTAGTTTTGACTTTTATTTTTTGACTTTTTATTTTTGAAAAATTTCTGACGAAGTTATTTTCTTTTGCAATACAATGTTGTCACAAGGTGTTAATAAGAAGATAAAAATATTTTGAAAAAAAGCTGCTATAAAATCCCTTACATTATTGGTATAATGTCATAAGTTATAGTAAGTTATAGTGGTAGTAGCCTTGATAGACTAGCTTTATCATGAAGATTTGCATAAGAATAAAAAAATACATTGATCAAGATGTGATAGAAGAATTAAAAATCAGAGCCACTGTATCTTAAACTACAATGTACACAGAGTCCTCTGGAATCTTCTTTAATGCAGATTCTTTGTACCCACTTTCACAGATTCTCATATAATACTTGTATTCTATACTTTATTCCAAGAGGAAATAATGGGACATATTTTGAGAATTGCCAGTTTGGACCCCAAATAAGGAAACTAACCCTAACATAAACTATGAAAGTGTTAATGATGAAATAACATTTTATAAAAATTAGAAGTCAGAGAATAATTTGAGACACATATAAAACTAAAGACTTGCTGATAAAAATAAATATACACATATGGATGAACAAGAGATACAAGGTGCCTACCCATTTACAATAAAGAAATTAAATGTTTTTAGTTATCTTAATATTTGATGAAGTTTTGGAAAAGCAATTAGGAGGAGCATCCAAAAGACACAGGAATGACAACATTATTCAGCCTAATGTTTGCTCAGTTGTTTGGACATTATCTCTTTAATAGTAAGACAGATTTGCTCAAAAATCCCCCAAACAAAAACAATATATGTGCCTCAGAAAATCTCACTTTGGCTGAGTTACAAGCAGAGGATTAGAGTAGTAGTATTTGGGAAGATTTAACCTGGATATAAAAGTAAAAAGTAACTCTACTAATTGCTTTCTATATCCTTAGATAAGTTGCTTAGCTTCTGGGAATCTTTATTTTATGTCTTTTAAAAAGGCAATCATCATATCTGTTCCCTTCTGCTTCAAGACATTCTTGTACGGATCAAATGAAAAAAGAATAAGACAGTACTTTTGAAACTATAAGCCCTATCACATGGTTGATGCATGGTTACGTCAGAATCTTACTATAACCTGCTTTTTCAAAGTCAGTTAAATACTGACTTCAGGGGAAATAATGACAGGTTCTGCATTTCTATCTTATACATTTCTGTGAGAGAGTGAGAATGAATGAGGAGTATGACTTATACAAATGGGAGCAAAATTATCACCTTCTGAATGGGTTTCATCATGATTTCAAAAGTGTGCTAAATGAGTACATCATCATAGCCATAACTGACTCTACGAGGAATAAACACTGGAATATGGTAGTTACTAAATTTTGAAATTCATCTAACCATTCGCCATTATTTTGAGGCTTTCATCATTCACAACAGTTCTTACAATTGACTCCCAATAATACCTGTGATTAAGACAGACTTAAAGTTCCTGTCAACTTGATTAAACTTTAGGACAGCTCATTCTTGACCCTTTGACCCTAGGCCTTTGATATCCCTTTCTTGGAGCATTTACTTAAAAAAAAAAAAAAAAAAAAGTAAATTCCTTCTCTGCCCATTTGTGATGTAAATTTTTAAAAATCTTGTCAGTTTGACAACCCAGGACAGTCTTTCTCCAGACCTGGGAGCCCTTGCTTTGATATGTCAACATCAAGGAAGGCACAGTAGTCCAATTCCCCAATCTCTGTGGGAAGTTAAGAGCCTAGCTGCAGTGGATGCCTTACTCCAAGTTGTGAAATTTTTTCCTTTTACAAAGATACAAGAAAGTTTGCTTTTCTTTCAGGTAAAACCAGTTAGTCAATGCAGATGTCCTGTACTATCCCTCTCATATCAGTGCTTAAGAGTCTTCCCACACTTTGTTCAATGCAACTCAGTTCAGACTTTAGTCTGGCCCATTCTATTGCAATAAACAAAATCTTGAATAAAGCTATATATTGTCACCCTGCTTATTTAACTTATACGCAGAGTACATCATGAGAAATGCTGGGCTGGAAGAAGCACAAGCTGGAGTCAAGATTGCCGGCAGAAATATCAATAACCTCAGATACGCAGATGACACCACCCTTGTGGCAGAAAGTGAAGAGGAACTAAAAAGCCTCTTGATGAAAGTGAAAGAGGAGAGTGGAAAACGTTGGCTTAAAGCTCAACATTCAGAAAACTAACATCATGGCATCTGGTCCCATCACTTCATGGGAAATAGATGGGGAAACAGTGGAAACAGTGTCAGACTTTATTTTGGGGGGCTCCAAAATCACTGCAGATGGTGATTGCAGCCATGAAATTAAAAGACACTTTCTCCTTGGAAGGAAAGTTATCATCAACATAGACAGCATATGAAAAAGCAGAGACATTACTTTGCCAACAAAGGTCCGTCTAATCAAGGCTATGGTTTTCCCAGTAGTTATGTATGGATGTGAGAGTTGGACTGTGATCAAGCCTGAGTACTGGAAGAATTGATGTTTTTGAACTGTGGTGTTGGAGAAGACTCTTGAGAGTCCCTTGGACTGCAAGGAGATCCAACCTATCCATCCTAAAGGAGATCAGTCCTGGGTGTTCATTGGAAGGACTGATGTTGAAGCTGAAACTCCAATACTTTGGCCACCTCATGGGAAGAGTTGACTCATTGGAAAAGACACTGATGCTGGGAGGGATTAGGGGCAGGAGGAGAAGGAGACGACTGAGGATGAGATGGCTGGATGGCATCACCGACTCAATGGACATGAGTTTGAGTGAACTCTGGGAGTTGGTGATGGACAGGGAGGCCTGGGGTGCTGTGATTCATGGGGTCGCAAAGAATCGGACGCGACTGAGTGACTGAACTGAACTGCACTGAAGCTGTTTAACACTTGTGAAACTTTTTAGAACAGGAAAAAATATACTTCCAATTTGCAATCATGAAAAGGCAGATTAGAAGAAAAAGCATTTGATACAAGATATAATCAGAAACTATCTTTTTGTGAAAAGTCTGCTGTCACTTACATAAATTAGCATTAAGTTTGGGATTACTAATTTAAACAAAGCCTAAATAGAATTGGTCTTGGGCAAGGAAAATTTTTGTGCATAATTGTAACACCGTCCACTAAAATCAGAATAGTCTTTTCCAGGTTGCCAAAATTTAACACATGGCTGATAGCTGGAGCTTTGACAAATATGAAAGAATGCTAAAGAAAATCTTGCCATCTGGTAAAAGAGAAAGAGAGGTGGGTTGCAGACTTTTCTATTTTTTATGAAACTTTACATGTTCTCAAAGACTAAAATAATTATATCCATATAGAAAACCTGCACTGTTACTTTAATAAATTTAAACATAAAATAATTAATTAGATTACTATACTTAACAAGTTACAGTTCCATGTAATATAATGAAAACATGATTTGGCATATGTACTGGTCTGTATAAGCACAGAGTGTAGTTTTAACTATTCATATATCATGTTGTAATTACATATGGTCCTTCAATGAATGTGTTTATGTATTATATGCCTGATAAAGTTTAACTAAACCTAAATATAAATTCTAAGTTGGTTAAAAATTATGTTGTAAAGCATACACATTTTTATTGTTAATTTAGTGTCATACTGTACAATCTCATTGCTAAATCATGGCTATGTTTCCACTTGGAATCATTTAACTTTTCCTCGTTTTATCATGTTAACTGGTAGGAAGAGTAATATTTTACAGTTAAATATTGTGTGATTAATATCCATAATTATAAGATGTGACTAAATTAAAATCAATAACTCTTTTATTTGAAGTAGATATCTCTTAAGCCTTAATTGCTGATTTAGTAGTTAATTGAGAAAATCCTTGTTAATGATCTGATGTAGCTCTGAAGAATGTTGAATGAGTAAGAGATTTCTCTCCAGTAGAAATAGTTTTCCCACCTGATCCAAAAGAAAGATTGGTGGAGGGGACAAGGAAATTCAGTGGTTCAGTCTCTCTCAGCCACAGTCAGCCGTGACATACACACAGAAAAAAATATGTATTAGGAATTATTTGTCCCAATGAAAATGTTAATCAATGGCACTCAACATAAAGGAAAAACTCAGAAAGAATAATATTCCCTAGAAGCTATGTTTTAGGAGCACATGAAACATAAATATTTTGTTACAGAATACCTATCTGTTCATCCTTCTTTGTCTCATCTGTCTTTCACCTGACTACTTCTTCCTTCTTATTCACTCAGTGCTTACTTTCCTGCTGAGATAATTGTTCCTGGAAAGGAGATTGTTAATGGTTCTGGCAGCAAAAATTCTCCAGAATTAAACATCTGATCTCATCTGTATTAGATTCCTTATGCTAATTTAGAAAAACCATTATCCTTCACAGACTTTACAGAGGGATTTCTCATTTTAAGTATGTGTTATGTAGGAAAGAAACATAGTCAATTTTATGAGATAGTCCCTCTGTGTAGAGGAAGGTAGAAGGAAAACCATATTCACCGAAGCCCATGAGGCATCAAGTATTGTGGTAGATAGTTCAGATACAGTGTTTACTCAAATTCTGAAAACCACCATAAGAAGTATTTATTATTATTATTTCTATGTTAAAGATAAAAAAAAAAAAAGGACTCACAGTTGTTAGGTAACTTGATCAAAGACAAACTACTGGTTAATAATGAAACATGGATTAGAAACATTGACTTCAAATCCATGCCTTTCCCCCTACCCCTAGCAACTGGATGCTTCTATAAAATAATCTGTATTTGGAATAGAAACATCAAGTGTGAAAAACACATCCTGAATTAAACATGCTTGAATGCAGATTGTAATGTGTTCAGGTTGACATTCTCAATATGTGTCACATAATGTGTACCCATGTTTCCCAAACTACATCTGTGCCCAAGGATGTCATCGCAAATTTACCAGGCACTACGGGATACTTTAAATGTTAAGGGTAACAGTGAAACTCAACATCTGTCAGATTATGCAAACTACTAACTTGAGGAAGTTCAGTTTCAGAAGTAGATTGTGCTAACTTCCTCTCAATGGCATATCTTTGTGTAACTGGTTTTTAAGTGACTGCTGTGATAAAAAACAAATACCAAGCAAAAATCAATGTGGAAGGAATAAAATGAGGGTCCTGGTGATATCTAGTTTAATTCTAGTATCTGAGAGTTGTACAGTCCTCAACTGATGCATAGATTCTGCTAGTAAGTAATTGCGCTTATCTAAAAATAAATATATGTATGCATATAATTTTCTTCAAACATCTATTAAGTCATAGAACATAAATGTTTACTGAGTTATTTGGACTTCACTGCTTAATAAATGGAACTCTTTAAGTCTTTCTTTTGGCCTTAGGACATGGTGGTGACATGTTTGAGATGCTAAAGATTCAACAAAACAAGAAAGCTTGGGAATCTCAAGAAGTATTTAACATCTTCCTCTTAACAAAGAGGTCTTTGAACTTTCACCTTTAAGTTAGTCATGTGACTAACTCAGAAATAGATGAAGATTTCTTTAACCGTGCCTCAATCTGTTGTTCTTTAGATATAAGATGAAGGCAATCTCAGAGAAGATTACTTCAAAGGAACATCTATTTCAAAACATTTCTCAAGATGAGCACATAGCCCAAGTCTTTGGAGGTTGTGTGACTGGCAAACTTACCTTCTGAGCTGAGCACAGCCATCAGTGCTATGTAGTGTAAGGGACAGAAAGGACTTGACTCCAAATTCCATTTCTACCACTTGCTGACAAAGCTAGTCAAAACTTAGCATTGCTATCCTTATCTGCAGGATGAGCAAAACTCCGTGAGAAGCCATTATTTCATATGATCTCATTGTGAGAACTGAAAACAATATGAACCAAAGTTGATTCCAGGCACAAAGTAGATATTTAATAAACATTCCTGTCTCCCTTCTGAATTCACCCTCCCATTGCAGAGAGGATTAATAATCAATACATAAACCTCATGGCTGAAAAATAGTCAACACGTCCTTCTGTTTTATTCTATTCTGAATTTGCACAATAGATAAGAAAACTACAGCCTCAGAAAGCCTCTCCAAGGCTTTAATTATTATTCAGTCAAGGTTCAGATTGATTTTCTTTAGGCCATTTCTATCACTCCCATCAAATAATACTTCATTCTTGCACTATTTAATATCTGCCCTATTCACAAGTACAAGACTCATATCTCCCAAACACAAGTCCAAATATATCATTTATGTCTACTCAAAGTCTTTAGTGTCTTCCTCTGTCTGCAGAATAAAGTCTAAGTTATTGAGTACAATCATCAAGGACCTCCTTCACAGAGACAACTATCCTTTTTTAAAGCAATATAGTCCAAGGGTCAAGAGTAGAGTCTAAAGATAGACTTTCTAAAATCAGAGCTCTGTGAATGTAAGCAAGTTACTTATCCTCTGCATGCCTCAATTTCCTCATCTGAAAATGGGAAAACTAATAGAACCTACCTGAAATGGTGGCTGTGCAGAGTAAATGAATTAAGATAAACTCAGAACAGTGTTCAAAATAGAGAACATGCTGTTTAAGTGTTAGATTATAACTAATACTACTCACATATGCAACTTCAACAAACAGGACTCTATAATACTCTGAAAAAATCCCACATTTTTGGATATCTGTCATTTTTCTTATATTTTCCATATATTTTAATACTCTTTCTAAGCTTATTGCCGGCTTATTAATCTTTACAAATTCTATTAGCCCATCAAAAGCCTCTCTAGGAAGCTCTCCCAGATTTATTTATTTTGCTTCTTAAGGAAATTAATTTCTACCATTGACTTTACTGACAAGTTTCCCCCTTATATGGCTATCTCATTATTTTCATCATAGTCTTAATCATAATTTATAAGCAAATGCTTCTTTGCTGGTTAATCAGTTTAGGGCCTATCATTAAAATTTCAGATATCTATGTGTGTGTTTTATTTACCTTGCACATTCAGATTAGAGTATCTTTATATCATTAATGCATAATCACATGATGGGTAAATGAATGAATGCATATCTACTACTGAAATACAGATTTCCTTTTCATCTTATATATACTACAAACAGTCCTTTCCATTGACAGATTTTCCTTGGGATGGTCCAAATATCCCTTCTTTTCAATATTGTGTGCTGAGTTTATAAAACCTATAAAGAGAATAGTATTCTCTTAATATGTCAAAAGATATATGGCTTTAATTTCTTAAATTATTCTGTGGAAAAAAAAACAGATAAGGTAAACTAAGACCCATTGCCTACTTGCTTCATTCATTTTATTGTGATTGATATAAATAATGGCTTAAAATCACAAAACCTAATTCGCATTGAAAATTTATGTTTAAGTATCTATATATGACACAGCCAGATATCTCTGAAAAATCTTTCAGAAAGTGCATATTGCTACAGAAATTCAGCTCTTACATCTGTCTTTTGTTTTGACTACAGCCTCTGTATGATTTTTTTCCAAAACACAAACATGCAAGCATATTACAGATTTTTTTTTTAAGTTCACAGTGGAAAAACAATGGGTGAGCCAATAAATATGAACAATAACTTGAGTGAAAAGTACAACATTTAATAAAACTAAAAACAAAAAATTAAGCAACTGACTATTCAGGGAAACATAAACATGTGATGAACCATATGAATTCATGGGAGGATAAACACAAAATTTGGTAAGCGGTTCCCCTAAGGAAGTGCAGAGTGATGAAAGGGAGGAGTGCACGGGGGTGAAAGTTATTGGTGATGCTACAGTACTTAGATTGCATGGTAGGTTCAGGAAGGTCTTTACGTGTTCTTCTTTTAATACACATATCTATAATTTACATAGATAATAATTTAACATATAAGATATATGTTAAATATATCTTAAAAGAAAATTAAGATCATTGTGTAACATTAAAAAAGAAAGAAAATGAAGAATAGGAGATAAAAGAATTGAAGGAATTAAAGCTGCATAAAACAAAACAACAAAGAGGGAATTGTCTAGACGTCTTCAGAGTACAACTGCCATCTGGATAAGTGTAACATTACTTACACTTTATGTATGTGTATGGCTGTTTTCTAGTTATGGAAAGTGATGATGGATTTTTCAATCTGTGACTGTCAACATAAAATTTCCTCTTGTATATATAATATTTACATAAAAATGTAAAACCACATGTATTTTTCTAAAATAATAATGTTGGGGGGCCTCACTGTAATTTCAGCAAATTAAGATAACATGAAAAATATTTTAGGTAAAAAAACATTGTATCAAAAGGGATTTTTTAGGAGCCATAAACTTGAGAGTCTTAACACTGGAGAAAAAAATTATCAGGTTATTAAAAAGAAGAGGTTAGCAGAATTCTGTGACAGAAATGGCTATTTTTCTCTCGATATTCCCTTGGCCTTTGATACTTGTTTTTCCTTAATATTTTGATGGACCATGGTGTCCTACAATAGAGGCTGCATTTCTCAGTATACATTGCATCAATACAAAGGAGTCCTGCAAGCTGTCAATAAAGAAATATAAAGAGAAGCAAACATAAAACTTTCAGAACATGTCCTTTTTACTACTGGATGGGATGAGGATAAAAGTTAGAATGGAAGCATTCTTCTCATTCCATGAGGTTATTGTGGAAACTGAGGTCTTTGCAGAGCAAAAAAGGAATTCATGAGGTTTTCAGACTCCGGAGTGTCACAGCATCTTTTAACTGACTACTTTCAGACTCTTAAGAAAGAAATAAACTTCTCATTTATAAAAACCAGTGTTGTGTGGGATTTTCTGTTACCTGTAACCAAATCTATATTCAATTATCACATAATCATAAGCAATCCGATTGTTATTCATTTTTTCATTGTTTCTTTTTTTAAAAAAACTTTGTACATCTAATAGCAAGGACTATACAAGGTCCCTGAAATTTTTTTACCCATGACTTAGTTATAAAACCTCCAAAGATATAATAATTTGAAATTTCACTTATTTAAATTTGGAATCCATTATCAACTGTGAGAATTAAAATGAGACAATTACTTTACATTTTATGTAGTATATATTAGAGGCATTTTGCCTACTTCCATTGCATCTAGCAATTTTATTCAGAGGAAATGTTGACTCCTGATGATCTAAGGAGAACAATCATATTTTCCCCCCCCAGGAATTAGAAGGTTGGGATAAGGCACACAGAACTGGAAAGTGGAGTAGGTGAGCATACTAGAGCAGCACTGTAGCAAAAGCCCCTGTGTTCCAGCTGCTGCCGATACCAGGAAGCTCAGGCTCTTGGTGGCACAAATTTTTGGTCACCTTTCTAGCATTCAAGGCTTCCCAAGTGGCACAATGTAAAGAATCTACTTGCCAATGCAGGAGATGCAGAAGACGTGAGTTCAGTCCCTGGGTTGAGAATATCCCCTAGNGCATACTAGAGCAGCACTGTAGCAAAAGCCCCTGTGTTCCAGCTGCTGCCGATACCAGGAAGCTCAGGCTCTTGGTGGCACAAATTTTTGGTCACCTTTCTAGCATTCAAGGCTTCCCAAGTGGCACAATGTAAAGAATCTACTTGCCAATGCAGGAGATGCAGAAGACGTGAGTTCAGTCCCTGGGTTGAGAATATCCCCTAGAGAAGGAAATGGCAACCCACTCTAGTATTCTTGCCTGGAAAATTCCATGGACAGAGGAGCCTGGTGGGCTATAGTCCATGGGCTCACAAAGAGTTGGACATGACTGAGCATGCATGCACACACTGGTCACACGGTACTAGCATTCACTTTCCTTTTCTCAGTTATAACAGTACCCTAAGGCCTCATTCATGTAGTTTGAGTGGTATTTGATCCATCATTCAGGATCTCTCCTAATTTGCTGAAGCCAGTAGCATAATCCATCCCCATGTCACTGTTTATGAATTAGGAATGTGTAGCCTAGACCTCAGCCTGGGGTGTGCAGGAGCTGTTTCATACCAGCTCTGAAGAGCCAGCTGCTAAATTTCTTGAAAATGTGCAGTCCTTTACTAACACCACCATTATTAAAAAACAAATTATATAAACTCATTTAAATTCTATGAAAATATAATAAAGACTCAAACCAGATCCGTTTCTAAGTGTTTTGTGTGATTTTATTACACTTTATTAGAATGCATGTACTTGAGATTATTCATATTTACTGCACAAAGTGGAAATTCTATATAATGATGGGCAACTACATGGTGGTGGTGGTGGTTTAGTTGCTAAGTCGTGTCCAACTCTTATAACCCCAGGGACTATAGCCTGCCAGGCTCCTCCATCCATGGGATTTCCCAGGCAAGAATACTGAAATGGGTTGCCATTTCCTTCTCCAGGGTATCTTCCAAACTCAGGGGCGGAAGCTGTGTCTCCTGTATTGCCAGCAGATGCTTTACTGACTGAGCCGCCAGCAAAGCCCATATAAGTGCATACCTGACTCTGTAGTCAGTGACATCACATTAATATCCAAATAATATATATTCTTCCAGTATTTGAAAAGTATTGTCCAAATGAACAAATAATTACCATAATCAATGAATGAATCAGTAAGGTTTCTGAGCAGCTAGACTGTTTTCAAACCATGACTAGATTGCAACTATACATGGGCTACAGACATGAGTCTGGCAAAAGTTAACAGAAGTACTATGTGAAAATAATTGGCCATATGAAATTCATATTGAAAGTATTGTATCCTTATTATTTATAAATTGTGTGCTAAACATCCTTTACACAAGTAAAGTTCATAATAGTCTTATGTATGTATAGAACATGCTTACATTTTTTTTTCAGAGAACTACTTTTCATCATTTACCAAGAAACCCATGTCTAAGCCAGCTAGTTAGTCTGTGATTTTCCATGAATGAACATTGGCCAAATTAGTTCAATCCCAGAGAAGGTCGGGACTTTCTTTTTTCAATGACTGAAACAGACATTTCTTTCTATCTCTCTAAAACTCTGAAGCTCTTTCTTTCCCTTCCACACACACAAATACACAATCACTCACTCTCGACGTAAACAAGGGAAGAATGAAGACTTATGAGCCTATTATTGTGGTAGGATGAGACTACAAATGAGCTTCCCTGGTGGTT
Organism: Neotragus moschatus; assembly: GCA_006410615.1. NCBI lineage: Eukaryota > Metazoa > Chordata > Mammalia > Artiodactyla > Bovidae > Neotragus > Neotragus moschatus. Next base: position 1,724,126 of record SJYA01000665.1, read on the forward strand.
CAGATGGTAAAGATTCCGCCTGCAATGCTGGAGACCTGGGTTCAATCCCTGAGTTGCGAAGATCCCATGGAGAATCCCACTCCTGCATTCTTGCCTGGAGTATCCCCATGGTCAGAGGAGCCTGGTGGACTACAGCCCATGGGCTCACAAAGAGTTAGACATGACTGAATGACTATGCACACAGGACATGACAAAGAAGTCAACTTTAGGATAGAAAAAGCAGCTAGGAGAAAAGAAAGATGCTAATTTCTTGCTGAAAGTTTTGAGGTGCTGGGTAAAACTAACCTTATAGTAGCCCTAATAGCTAATGAATTTTTTTCATTCCTTAAGGCAGTTTCAGTTGAATTTTCTGTCCTTCCTGAGACCCAAAACTATCCAGCTATTTTGTCTGTAAACTATACCACTTTCCTTCTATGAAGCATTTCTTTTTTTCTCATATTTACCAGTTTGTGAATCAATTGTCTAAAAAGCTTAGGTTGGAGGCTTAATGTTTTAGAAGAAAGAATTCTGATATATTTTTCTTACAGAAGGTACAAAGAAGGAGCAAAGAAGCTTTGGAGTGAGTATTGTTTTTCAAGACTCTCCAGGTAGTCTTGGACAATACACTTAGGTTGGTAGGGATGGTATTCTTTTATTCAGGCCCTAGATGCCAACTAGTCATGAGAAGCCATAAGAGAGCTTACTACAGGCTTACAGGCCTCCCATACTATCCATTTTATGGCCCTGAAACTATAAGATGATGAAATCTTTTAGCAGGCCAGGTCATGTATATCCTAATAACCAAGTTTCACATATGCTTTTGTATTATGGCTCCAATGCCATCTCTGCAGATATAAAGTAATGAAAACATATTTTTGTGTTAATATTCTATGCATCATACTATGTAATGCTGGCATGTCTGTGGCAAGCAACTGAATCCACTGCTTACAACCACAAACACTCCAATAAACACAGAACTGGCAACTGGGAGTAGTACAAGCGCCATAGATCCTCAGATAAATTTATCTTTTGGGAATTTGTCATCAGGTTGACATAAAACAAACAAAACCACTGGGATACTTTCCCATTAGGAAAGTGCCAGCCCATACTCCAGCCAGGCAGAGAGCAGTGAATTTTTCAGTCAAGTTGGTAACTCTGCTGCTGCTGCTGCTGCTAAGTCACTTCAGTCATGTCCAATTCTGTATGACCCCATAGACAGCAGCCCACCAGGCTCCCCCATCCCTGGGATTCTCCAGGCAAGAACACTGGAGTGGGTTGCCATTTCCTTCTCCAATGCATGAAAGTGAGAAGTGAAAGTGAAGTCGCTCAGTCATGTCTGACTCTTAGTGACCCCATGGACTGCAGCCTACCAGGCTCCTCCATCCATAGGATTTTCCAGGCAAGAGTACTAAAGTGGGGTGCCATTGCCTTCTAACTCTGGCTACTGGAAAAACAACAAAGGATGAAAAAGTCCAGGGCTGTGGCAGGATCTTTGCTACATCTAATAGCAAAGTGTAACTTAAAATAAGAAAACCCTAAAAAGCAATCTTGAAAATCCTACCTCACTGTGATGACTGACACTCAGTTTCTATATGTTACCATGCTAAAAAAATCTATCTCTTGTAACCACAGAGTGAAGCTGCTAAAGGTCATAGAAACTGATTCCAGGGGATGCTTAACTAAGAAATTAGGCAAATTCACACCATCACTAATTTTTATGCAATATATGATATATGAATAGAAATTAGGGAATGCTGAAAGAAGAAAATTAGAGAAATCCATTGAAATTTCAATTGAAAATTGAAATCCATTGCTAATTTTTATGCAATATATGATATATGAATAGAAATTAGGGAATGCTGAAAGAAGAAAATTAGAGAATCCATTGAAACCTCCTATAACATATCCAGGAGTATTTTTAGGATTTGGAGAGCCCCAACCCATAAAGCCACTCTAAAATGTTCCCATTGTATCTTTCTTGCTGTATGGATTTAATAATTTACCTAATTCTAACATTCATAGCCTCTGAATTTTCCCAGTCACTGAAATGCAAAATCAGAGTAGAGAATAAAATAATTAAATCCAGAAAAAGTTTCATGGATTTAAAATTTTATATCATTAAAAATGGAAATTTGTAGAGAAGTGTTTTGGTAGCTCTCAATCATGAAGAATAGAGTGTGATTTTGGACAAGGCTTAATTCTTTTCTATTGGTGAACACAGAGCAATTTGGAACTCAGCAGCTCTCAGGCAGCTAACTATGATTCCAAGAATTTGTTGGTTTAGTGAAAGCAAAACTCTATGAAAAGATGACCCATGTTGCTGCTGCTGCTGCTGCTGCTAAGTCACTTCAGTTGTGTCCGACTCTTCGCGACCCCATGTACTACAGCCTACCAGGCTCCTCTGTCCATGGGATTTTCCAGGCAAGAGTTCTGGAGTGACTCATGTTAGGTAATATTAAAAAGCCAGAAAGCCTTCAGTTGATGTCAAAGAAAGAATTCAAAGACTGCAGGAAAAAATGGTATTAGATTGGCTACATCTTGTACATTTCACCCACACATCCCCTCACTGTGTTCATTGCCAGGGTTCAGACAAATATTCATTCTACTTTTTAATTAGGAACAAAGTGGTGATAGAAGTCCTGCTGCTGCTAGGTTGCTTCAGTCGTGTCTGACTCTGCGTGACTCCATAGACGGAAGCCCAACAGGCTCCCCTGTCCCCAGGATTTTCCAGGCAAGAACACTGGAGTGGGTTGCCATTTCCTTCTCCAATGCATGAAAGTGAAAGGTGAAAGTGAAGTCGCTCAGCCGTGTCTGACTCTTAGAGACCCCATGGACTGCAGCCTACCAGGCTCCTCTACCCATAGGATTTCCCAGACAAGAGTACTGGAGTGGGTATGGAAGTCCTAGTTTCTTTGAAAAATACTTTGCTGCTGCTGCTACTAAGTTGCTTCAGTCATGTCAGACACTGGGCAACCCCATGGACTGCAACCCAGCAGGCTCCTCTGTCCACGGGATTTCCTAGGCAAGAGTACCGGAGTGGGGTGCCATTGCCTTCTCTGGAAAAACACTTTACTAGGCTGATAATTCTAGTGAACAAGGGAAGAATAAAAACGTGATCCTTGATCTCACTAGGGTTGAAATAAGCCAAGCCTAGCGAGGCCAAGACTGTGTTAATACCCTCCAGAAACAAAATGTCATTTTGCCATAGATTATATATCTCTTATGACCTCCATCTTCCAGATGTCTCAGTTCACATTCAAATGCAGTGATAGTAAATTTGATTATTCAAATGTGGCTCTGATATCTGTCCTAGAATTAATCAATCATGGCCAGAAACAAGGCTTGGTAACAATCACTGGGGCATCACTGAGCCCATGAAGTATCACTCTACTTTAATCCATGATGTTCTTTTTTATTTGATTCTCAACACATGTACATGAGGACAGGAACACATGCATGCACATGTGCACACACACGTACGCACACACACACACACACAGATTTTTGTTTCTTAATCCCAAAATGTCATCATCTAATAAGATCTAAACTCTCCCATGCACAAGTACATCCTCTTCCCCACCAGCACACAATTTCTAGTTTATATCCTGCAACTCAACCAGAATTTTCTCTCCTATAGCCATATCCCAAATTTCCCCACTGCCTTTCCAACCTAAGAACTCATATTAAAAATTAAAGGGAACCAGTATAGGGATTTGCTGTTTGCCTTTTGACAGTAAATTGTTAATAACAGCATTCTGGTAGGAAAGATGTCTTGATTTACAGTGTTTGCTAATTTCCATAAACATTTCTATCATAGTCAACTTTGAGCTACCAATGTGAAGTCACTGAACTGCAGAGTTGGAAAGAGACATATATAATCAACTCTGTAAGTAAATGCAAATTGGCTCCAACACACCTATATAATTATACAATCAGGAATTGGGGAAATTCAGGAGTTTTATGCCTGATTGATTGTCTCTCTAGGCATATTTAGCTAACTTTCATTTATTATCTTACCCCTCAATACCTCCCTTTATTGGTAGACTTCAGTGGTGTTCTGTAACATCAGGAATTAGTGTAAGCACCAAGCCAGGATCCAATAATCTCCACCAATTTTTAAAATATCTTTCTCTATATATTTACTGAATTAAGCAATCAATTGGAACAAAGATTAAAACATTTACAACTCACATATTTAGTGTTGTAATGGCATCATTTTATTAAGCTTTTTCTTGTTCCAGGAAAGAGATGGTCAGCTCACAAAATTAGGTAATACAACAAGTATGCAGTAATAAAATGGGCATTTGGTTGTTTCAGATTTAATTAATTAAATCAGGTAGAAACAGTCAATTTTATTTCCTTAGAGCACATGGTTAATTGACCATAATTGGCATGTCTTTTGCCATACTATGCACCTTCTCTGGGGTACTGCACTGATCCTATCCTCCCACCACCATTATATACCCATAGACTTATTTTCCTTCAACTTATGGTTATTATAAACTCTATAAAGGCAGAAGTGTTGTATTTTTTACTCCAAGAATAGTTTCTGACATCAAGATGAAGGAGAGAAGGAAGGAAGGGAAACAGTGAAGGAGAAATGTTGAAAGATTGATCAAACATGCTAAAGTCATAGAATCTGGAAGTTTGAAGACACCTGATGCTATCTAATTCAGAAGTCTCCTCTACAGATTAGGAAACGGAATACTGGAACAGGTCAAAATACTTGTCCATGAATTTATTGTTATTCAGTCGCTCAGTTGCGTCTGACTTTGCAACCCCATGGACTGCAGCATGTCAGGCTCCCCTGTCCTTCACTAACTCCCAGAGTTTACTCAAATTCCTGTCCATTCAGTTGGTGACATTATCTCACCCTTCACCCTCTACTGCCCAGTTCTCCTTTTGCCGTCAATTTTTCCCAGCATCAGTATCTTTTCCAATGAGCCGACTCTTCTTATCAGGTGCCCAGAGTATTAGAGCTTCAGCTTCAGCATCAGTCCTTCCAACAAATGTTCAGGGTTGATTTACTTTAGGATTGACTGGTTTGATCTCCTGGCAGTCCAAAGGACTCTCAAGCTTCTCCAGCACCACAATTCAAAAGTATCAACTCTTCAGTGCTCAGCTTTCTTTACGGTCCAACTCTTACATCCATACATGACTATTGGAAAAAGCATAGCTTTGGCTATACAAACTTTTGTCAGCAAAGTGATAACTCTGTTTTTTAACACTCTGTTTAGGTTAGTCATAGCTTTCCTTCCAAGGAGCAAACCTGTTTTATTTTCATGGCTGCAATGACCATCCACAGTGGTTTTAGAGCCCAAGAAAATAAAATCTGTCAGTTTCCACTTTTCCCCTTCTATTTGCCATAAACTGATGGGACCAGTCTCCTCTTTCACCCTCATCAAGAGATGCTTTAGTTCCTCCTCACTTTTGCCATTACAGTGTATCTTCTACATATCTAAGGTTGCTAATATTTCTCCAGACAATCTTGATTCCAGCTTGTGTCTCATCTAGCCCAGCGTTTCACACGATGCACTCTGCATAGAAGTGAAAGAAGCAGGGTGACAATATACAGCCTTGTTGTTCTCCTTTCATAATTTTGAAATGGTCAGTTGTTCCATGTCCCGTTCTAACTGTTGCTTCTTGACCTGCCTACAGTACTTAGGAGACAGGCAAGGTGGTCTGGTATTCCTATCTCTTTAAAAATTTTCTACAGTTTGTTGTGATCCACAGAGTCAAAGTCTTTAGCATAGTTAGTGAAACAGAGAAAAATGTTTTGTTCTCGAGTTTGCTGGCTTTCTTTATGATCCAACAAATGTTGGCAATTTGATCTCTTGTGGCTCTGCCTTCTCTAAGCCCAGCTTACCTTCCCAAACATATGGGAGTGCCTGGTTCACATACTGCTGAAGTCCACCTTGAAGGATTTTCAGCATTACCTTGCCAGCATGTGAAATGAGTGCAATTATACAGTACTTTGAACATTCTTTGGCATTGCCCTTCTTTGGATTGGAATGAAAACTGACTTTTTCCAGTCATGTGGTCACTGCTGAGTTTTCTAAATTTGCTCAGCATATTGGGTACAGCACTTTAACAGCATCATCATTTAGTGTTTGAAATAGCCTCACTGGAGTTTTGTCACCTCCTCTAGCTTTGTTCATAGTACTGCTTTCTAAGCCCCACCTGACTTCATACTCCAGAATGTCCAGCTCTAAATGACTGACCACACCATCATGGTTATCCAGGTCATTAAGACCTTTTCCATTTAGTTTCTCTTGTATTCTTGCCACCTATTCTTACTCTTTTCTGCTTCTGTTAGGTTCCTACTGTTTCTGTCCTTTATTATGTTTATGCTTGCATGGAATATTCCCTTAATATCTGCAATTTTCTTGAAGAGATTCTAGTCTTTCCCATTCTATTGTTTTCCTCTATTTCTTTGCATTGGTCATTGAAGAAAGCCTTCCTCTCTCTCCTTGCTATTCTCTGGAACTGTAAATTCAGTTTGGTATATTTTTCTCCTTCTTCTCTTTCTTCTTCAGCTATTTGTAAAGCCTCCTCAGACAACCATTCTGCCTTCTAGAATTTATTTTTCCTTGGGATGGTTTTGGTCATTGCCCTCTGTTCAGTGTTACAAAGCTCTGTCCATAGTTCTCCAGACACTCTGTCTGTGAGATTAATCCTTTGAATCTATTTGTCACCTCCACTGTTAAACCATAAGGGATTTTATTTAGGTCATACCTTAATGGCCTAGTAGTTTTCCCTCCTTTATTCAACTTAGGTCTGAATTTTCAATAAGAAATTCATGATCTGAGACATATAGTCAGCTCCAGGTCATGATTTTGCTGACTGTATAGAGTTTCTCCATCTTTGGCTGCAAAGAACATAATCAATCTGGTTTTGGTATTGACCATCTGGTGCTGTTCATGTGTACAGTCATCTCTTCGGTTGTTGAAAAAAAGTGTTTTTTCCTGTAGTTTTCATCCTGTGACTAGCATTTTCTGTTGATGAAACTCTGTTAGCCTTTGCCCTGCTTCATTTTGTTCTCCAAGGCCAAGGTCGCCAGTTATTCTAAGTATCTCTTGTCTTCCTACTTTTGCATTCCAATCCCCTATGCTGAAAGGACATCTTTTTTTTTTTTTTTCTTTTTGGTGTTAGCTACAGAAGATGTCACAGGTCTTCATAGAACTGATCAACTTAAGCTTATTTGGCATTAGTGGTTGGGGCATAGACTTGGATTACCATAGTGTTGAATGGTTTGCCTTGGAAATGACCTGAGATCATTCTGTCATTTTTGAGGTTGCACTCAAGTACTGCATTTCCAATTATTTTGTCTACTGTGAGGGCTACTCCATTTCTTCTAAAGTTTTCTTGTCCACAGTAGAAGATTAATAGTCATCTGCATTAAATTTGCCTACTCCCATACATTTTAGTTCACTGATTCCTAAGATATTGATGTTTAATCTTGCTATCTCCTGCTTGACAACATCCAATTGCCTTGATTCATGACCTAACATTCCACTTATGCAATATTGTTCTTTACAGCATCAGACTTCACTTTCACCACCAGGCACATCCACACCTCAGTTACATTTCTGCTTCAGCCCAGCCACTTCATTCTTTCTGGAACTATTAGTAATTGCCCTTTGCTCTTCCCCAGTAGCATATTGGACACCTTCCAACTAGGAGGGCTCATCTTCCATTTTCATATGTTTTGCTTTTCATACTGCTCATTAGATTCTCCATACAAGCATACAGAGTTGTCATTTCCTCCTTCAGTGGACCATGTTTTGTCAGAACTCTTCACTATGACTTGTCCAACTTGGGTGACTCTGCATAGCCTGACTCATAGCTTCATCAAATTATGTAAGACCTTTTGCCATGACAAGGCTGTGATCCATGAACCATTGTCCATGAATAGCCCCTGTATAAGTGCCAAGTCAGAACACAAGTCAGAGAACACAGGAACTCCAATTTTATAAAGGCAGTGTATTTTAAGAACAGACTATAAAATAAAATACAGGATGGAAAAACACCATGAAGGTATACCAAGGTGTACAGAGAAGAGTGAAGTAAAAAGAGAGAGATCGTTAATGCACCACAATTTTGTAAAAAGCATACTATTTTTTTTTTAATTAAAGTAGATAAAATTCACCAAAACTCTTGGATTCTTGTTTTCAGCTTTCTGATTCCCAGTGACTGCAAAGGTGCTGAAGTTGACATTTTGTTTGTTTGTTTTTTTGTTTGTTTTGGTCAAAACAGAAATAACTTCCCTCTACATGGCCTCCAAAACATTTTGTGGAGAGATCCCTCCAAACTTTTGATACTTTGGTATACACTATTTGGAGGGTAACAAACTATTTATAGAAGCAGGCAGATTCTCTGAAATGCAAAGTGCTTTGTAATTATCACTTTCATTTATCCTGAAAAATGCAAATTTTTATATCCCCAAAATGGAAAGATAAAAGAAACATCTATCAGGAAGCAACAGAACTGGACGTGGAACAACAGACTGGTTCCAAATCAGGAGAGGAGTACTGTATATCAATGCTGTATATTGTCACCCTGCTTATTTAACTTAAATATGCAGAGTATATCATGAGAAATGCTGTGCTGGATGTAGCACAAGTTGGAATCAAGATTGCCAGGAAAAAAAATCAATAACCTCAGATATGCAGATGACATCACCCTTACGGCAGAAAGCAAAGAACTAAAGAAACTCTTGATGAAAGTGAAAGAAGAGAGTGAAAATGTTAGCTTAAAACTCAACATTCAGAAAACTAAGATCATAGCATCGAATCCCATCACTTCATGGCAAATAGATGGGAAACAGTGGAAACAGTGACAGACTTTATTTTGGGAGGCTCCAAAGTCACTGGAGATGATGACTGCAACCGTGAAATTAAAAGACATTTGCTCCTTGGAAGAAAAGTTATTATAAACATAAACAGCATATTAAAAAGCAGAGACATTACTTTGCCAACAAAGGTCCATCTAGTCAAAGCTAAAGTCTTTCCAGTAGTCATGTATGGATCTATTATGAAAGTTGAGCACCAAAGAATTGATGCTTTTGAACTGTGGTGTTGGAGAAGACTCTTGAGAGTCCCTTGGATTGCAAGGAGATCCAGCCAGTGCATCCTAAAGGAAATCAGTCCTGCATATTAATTGGAAGGATAATGCTGACGCTGAAACTCCAATACTTTGGCCACCTGATACGAAGAACTGAATCATTTGAAAGACCTTAATACTGGGAAAGATTGAAGGCAGGAGGAGAAGGGGATGATAGAGGATGAGATGATTGGATGGCATCACCAATTCAATGGACATGAGTTTGAGTAAACTTCAGGAGTTGGTGATGGACATGGAGATCTGGCATGCTGCAGTCCATGGGGTCACAAAGAGTCAGACATGACTGAATGATTGAACTGAACTGAACTGATTCTATTCAGGAAGGTTACTCTTTGAAATGTTAAAAGATATATAAAAATTTTACTAAGCATACATTATAGTTATAATGAAATAAGTTGGATTTTGTTCCCATATTTTGATTTTGAATCAAAATATATATATCTCAAAGTATAAATTAATTCATGAATGCATAAATATTGCTTTATCAAAATGTTTAAGACAAAAAACTAAGTCACTTTGAGTACCAGGAAAGACTCAACTCTCTCATTATCATTGCAGGACAGAACATTCAGTTAATCCTTCTTAGAATTTTAGGAAGCTTCAGTTCTGGGCAAGAGTTCTGTAATGATACTCAGTAGAATGAAGCTTCACTTTTCCTAGCTGAAAGCTAATTTTTTTCTGAGAGAAGAAAATTGTGCCAATCAAATCTGAATTTTTCTAGAACAAGTAGGTAATTTAGGAAAAGACTAATGCATATCATTTGTAGCACTTTTGAAAAATTATGCATTTCAGTAATCCTTCCAATATAACTTTAGCTGCTAAGGTATATAAAATTCCTAAAAAATTAAAACTGAATATAAATGGGTGAGTTATGGCTAACAAAGGTAACACATTGGAAAGAGTAAGATAATTTGAATAATAATTCATTCAGTGTTTCTATGATCCAGGTAATCTAGTGTTTCATCTATGGAATGATGATGAAGAGGAAGAAATAAAATTATCAACCAACCACATACTCTGAAAGGGATTGGCTAATTATAAATCTTTCTGACTTTAAAATATTCTTGTTGAGAAGATATGTTAAAAAGATAAGATGCCTACAAGGAATAAGCTTCGTAGGAGGAGATGTTTAGACAAACCTTAACAAATGTGAATCCTTGGAAGTTTAGTAAGGTATTTAAAACCAGTCAAGCAAGGGAAAGGGTTATAACATTACAGCTTGCAGAAAATCCAAAGAGATAAATATTTATCACACATATGAAGTTGGAATCAGATGCAACTAAATTGCCCTAACACTTACAAGACAGAAACCTAGTCTTACTCATGTAACATAACAATATGATAAATACTAAGTGCACTAAGTTATTCGTCAATGATTATTTTGAATGTTTTACAAGCATTAGTTTATACAATCTTCACAAAACTTATGACATCATTAGTATGATCATCCTTGATTTACAGATGCTGGAATTTAAACATACAGATATTATGAAATTTTTCCAAGTTCATATACCTAATAAATGGTGCAAAAAGGATTTTAACATAGGTACTCAATAAATGGAAGCTATTTTTTATTTAAAACATTTTAAAATGATGAACTAAAAATCTCTATAAAATACTGGCTAAAAAAACGTTTCAAATTGAAAAAACTCTGCAAACATCATATTTTTATTGCTGGTTCCCCATTTCCAGAGATTAATGTATTACATATTTCTTATATAATGACTATTCAAAAGAAGAGTAGATTATACAGAAATGGAAATCAGCCTAAAATATTCGTTAGCCAGGAGGCATTATTCTACTAAAAATTACTAGATATAGTAAATTAACCTAGGGCAATACTGCATTGCTGTATCTAAATAATAAAAAATGTAATTTCATGAGTCACTTATCAAATGCAACTGAATAAATTACTAAGAGTTCAAACAAACATGTTAGGAAAAAATTAACAAGTGTTTAAAAAAGAAAACATTCAACATTATGTCCACATATTTATAGGGTGTATGTGTGTGTCTGCATGTATAAATTCACAGTAATCTGTATACACGTTATAGATTGTCTATAAATTTTTCTGTTTTTAATTAATTTATTTATTATAATTGGAGGCTAATTACTTTACAATATTGTGGTGGTTTTTGCCATACGTTGACACAAATCAGCCATGGGTGTATTTAAATTTATTATAATATACAGTGCTTGCTTCTGAAGTCCTATTTTGTTATTTTCAACCAAATAAACTAGGCAGATCAATAATAAGCAAATCAATGACACAGCTTAATCAGATAAAGGTATGCAGAAAATATTCATGAATACTCCATGGACTGTAGCCCGCCAGGCTCCTCTTTCCATGGAATTTTCCAGGGAAGAATATTGGAATGGTTAGCTATTTCCTACTCCTGAATCAGGGATAGAATTTGCATCTCCTGCATGGCAGGCAGATTCTTTACCACTGAGCCACCAGGGAAGCCCCTCCTAGAGATGTAAGGATAATGTTTGAAATCTTTATCTGTAACCAATCAGTTCAATTGTTCAGTTGTGTCCACCTCTTTGCAACCCCATGGACTGCAACACACCAGGCTTCCTTGTCCAACATCAATTCCCAGAGCTTGCTCAAACTCATGTCCATTGAATTGGTGATGTCATGCAACCATCTCATCCTCTATTATTCCCTTCTCTTCCTGCTTTCAATCTCTCCCAGCATCAGGGTCTTTTCCAAGGAGTCAGTTCTTCACATCAGATGGCCAAAATATTGGAGTTTCAGCTTCAGCATCATCCTTCCAATGAATATTTAGGACTGATTTCCTTTAGGATAGACTGGTTTGATCTCCTTGCAGTCCAAGGGACTCTCAAGAGTCTTTTCCAACAGCACAGTTCAAAAGCATCAATTCTTCGGCACTCAACTTTCTTTATAGTCCAACTCTCACATCCATACGTGACTACTGGAAACACCAAAGATTTGACCAGCCGGACCTTTGTTGACAAAGTAATGTCTCTGCTTTCATATGTTGTCTAGGTTGGTCATAACTTTTCTTCCAAGGAGCAAGCGTCTTAATTTCATGGCTGCAGTCACCATTTGCAGTGATTTTGGAGCCCACCAAAAATAAAGTCTGTCCCTGGATTGGATCTATTGGATCTATAACCAGTACTCCTCCAGAATCTCATCTTCTGACTACCTCTCTCAGTTTCAGTGCCTAACACTCTCTCATACTTACTTAGAGCTCTTGTGTCACATATTTGTAGCTTCAAAGGTTCGTGATCCCGAACATATGTTCTCATGGCATTCTGGAAAAGTTCATGCTTCTCCCTCTTGCTTATTTAGCTTGATTATGTTTATCCCCTCACTTAATTATTTAGCTTAATTATTTTTATCCCCTCACCAGTGTACCCTTCTTCCCAAAGCCTTTTAAGAATCAACCCAGTAGGATTCTATCTATGGTTCTAAGTTGATATAGATAGATAGATGATGGTAAATGATTGACTAATAGATAGATGGATAGATAAGTCGTAACATTTTCTACTCTGTGACATCATGATCATCGTTTTTTGTTTCCTTTGCAGAATTTAGGTTATTTAAGAACAAACATTTCTTATTGGACTTTTCCCTAAGTCTTAGTGGACTTTGCATTATAGAATATCTGGCTGTTATAAAACAACTTAGTAACTAATTTCAACAATTTTTCATAGGTAGCTGACTTCTATTACAACTTCTCAAGACTCTATATAAAAGCAAAATTAACTTCTCAACCAGCCTCTCAATTTAATGTCACTACCTCAGAAGCAGCAGATAAAGTGCTTATTGCTCTTTCATGTATTTCCTTCTAAGAGTTGTTGGTTCAAAACCTTTTCAGTGACTTCAAGAGACAGATTTAATAAATGAGAACATTCCTTGACTGGGATCTTTTGAACCAGCATAAAGTTACCTTCAGATCATGAACACATTTTGAGTCAAAATATGTTTATTATTTAAATATTGATACAGTCTTTTCTATATTTTCCAAAGGAGAGAAAACTTGAATAAAAAATCCCTACACAAACTGATCATTGTCAACTTTTTCTTTCTAACCCCTCCAAAGTAAAATAAACAAAAATAAAATATAAAGTAATATTTTCCCAGAACATATTAGACAATGTTACTTTCCTAGATAATTTCTTGGGCTGTGGGATAGAATAATAATATTTTTAAAAAAATAATATCAATTCAGCATCCCTTGGCTCAGTGCTTAATCCTATGCCCCAAGCAAAATATCGGGAACAATTTTGAACCAAAGTCTTACTGCTTTCTCACTATAACTGGTTGTCAGTAATGGTGATATGAAAAGTGAAAGTGTTAGTCATGTTCAACTCTTTGGGACCCCATGGACTGTAGCCCACCTGTCTCCTCTGGCCATGGAATTCTCCAGGCAAGAATACTGGAATGAGTTGCCATTCCCTTCTTCAGGGGATCTTCCTGACCCAGCGACTGAATTTGGGTTTCCTGTATTGCAGGCAGATTCTTTACCATCTGAGCCACCAGGGTTAGTATTAAACAACACCTCCACAAATAGGGTAACTAGATTTGCTTAAGGGCTTCTCCCATAGCTCAGGTGGTAAAGAATCCACCTACAATGCAGGAGACCCTGGTTCAATTCCTGGGTCAGGAAGATACCCTGGAGAAGAAATGGCTACCCACTCCAGTATTCTTGGGCTTTCTACTCCAGTATTCTTGGGCTTCCCTGGTGGCTCAGATGGTGTGCAATGTGGGAGACCTGGGTTTGATCTCTGGGTTGGGAAGATCTCCTGGAGGAAGGTATGACAACTCAATCCAGTATTATTGCTTGGAGAATCCCCATAGACAGGGTAGCCTGGAACGCTACAGTCCATGGGGGTTACAAAGAGTCAGACAGGACTGAGCAACTAAGTGCACAGCATACTTGCTTAAAAGTGTTTATAAAAGATAAAGCAATAAAAATATTTCTCAAATAAGATAACTTTAACTCAATAAATATTTCTTGAATAAGCACACCAGATAGATTGTAAACACACTATAATTCCAAATCCAACATCCCTCATTTTACCAGTTTAAAAAAATTCTGTAATTAATTCCAACCATTCTTTTCAGAAGAAAATAAGGTAAAACTTTTAAAAATTATTTTTAATGAATGCTTTTGTGAAGCAAATAACCACTTTCTGTTTCCTTCCCATGCCTTCTATTCACTATTCTTACATTTATGATTACCCATTCTTTCTAGGCAATTCCAGGAGACAAGCAAACCTACAGGCAAAATAATTACTGTTTGTCTTATATAATTAGGTCAAGGATGGAAAAGTCATAAAGTTTGGAAGGTGGCAAAAAAATTTTATATTAACACGAGTGTTCCTTCTCTTTAGTGCTTGAGGACATGGAAAGGGAATTTATGATATTTGGGTTGTGAATCAGGATACTCACTCTTCTGAATAGGTCAGCAGGTATCTTTGAAAGAGTTATAATAGCTAGGATTTGGATGTCTCCCAAATGTCACAACATTTTTATCTGCTTCAAGCTCTATATACTATAATATGTTTACTTGAATTCTACATGATAAAATTCTGTTATATTGTTATCAATCATTTTAAATTTCAATGAGTGGTATTCAGTCTCAGATATTCACATGAAATTTAGGTTAATTCCTGCCTTTCTAAAAATCTGTTACTCACAAATGCCAAAAGAATGTATTTAAGCAATTCATCATCAAAATAAGTGAGAAGAAAACACCTGACTAATTTAAAGCCAGAAAATCACATTGCTCAAGTATAAATAATAGTGGCTACATTAAAGATAGGAAGGAACAGACGAATGACTTCTATTTTTACCTGTTTTCTGATTTTTAAAATTTTTTCGTAATGAAAACTATATTCATATTCTTCAATTAAATTACTACATTTCATTCTTTAATAAAATTTGTAAAGGTATATTTGAAACAATGAAACAAAGAAATTAAAGGAATTCAAATTGACAAGTAACTTTTTGCAGATTGCATAATACTATACATAGGAAAATACTAATGATTCCATAAAGAAAACTATCAGAACTAATCAATGAATTCAGCAAGCAAGATAAAAAATTAGCATAATGAAACCTGTTGCCTTTCTATATACTAATAACAAACTATCAGAAACCAAAATTAAAACACAATGACATTTGGAGTTACATTAAAAAGAAAAAAATAACTAGGAGTAAATCTAATTAAAGAGGTGAAAGACCTATACTTTGAAAACTATACAATGTTGATGAAATAATTTAAAATGATACAAATAATTGGAAAGCTATATAATGCTCAGCTCATAAGCTAGAAGAATTAATGTTATTAAAATATCCATATTAACTAAGTCAATTTATGGATTTAATGCAATCCTTATCAAAATCTCATAGATAATTTTAAAGAACTAAAAGAAACAAATTCTAAAAATGACCTCAATTAGTCAAAGCAAACTTGAGAAAGAACAAAGCTGGATGTACCACACTTTCTGATTCCAAATAGCCCTCCCTCCAAAAAAATAGACAAATAGATCAACAGAACAAAGAGCCCAGAAATAAACCCATGTGATTTATAAGATGAAATAACCTATAATAACAGAGATAAGAATGGGGAAAAGACAACCTTTTCAATAAATTACATGGGGAAACTGGACAGCTACATGGAAAAGAATGAATCTGGACCACTCACTCCCATCATATATAAAAATAAACTCAAGATAGATTGAAGGCTTAAATGTAAGACTTGAAACCATAAAACTTCTAGAAGAAAATATAAGCAATATGCTCTTTCACATTAGTCTTAGCAGTATTTTGGGGATATATCTCCTCAAGTAAGGGAAACAAAAGCAAAAATAAATGATAGTACAACAAATTAAAATGATTTTGCACAGCAAAACAAACAAACAAAATACCCAGCAAACTGAGTAGGGGAATATATTCATAAATAATATATTTAGTAAGACAAATATTCAAAGGTTAACATCCAAAATATCAAATATTTCATACAATTCAGTATCAAACAAAAATCTGATTTTAAAATGGGCAGAAGACCTGAAAAGATATTTTTCCAAAGAAGACACACAGATGGCCAACACATAAGGGAAAAAATACTCAACATCATTAATTATCAGGAAAATACAAATCAAAACCACCATGAAATTTAACTTCATATCTTTCAGTATGGCTGAAATCAAATACAGGACAAATAACAAGGGTTGGTGGGGATGTAGAGAAAAGGGAATCTTGATACACTATTGGTCAGAATATAAATTGGTACAGTCATACAGAAAACAGTATGGATATTCCTCAAAACATTAAAAATAGAACTACCATGTGGTCCAACAATTCAACCACTGGCTATGTTTCTGAAGAAAACAAAAGCACTAATTCAAAAAGATATCTACACTCCTCTATTCACTGTAGCATTATTTATAAAAGGCAAGATATGGAAGCAACCTAGGTGGCCACTGATAGATGAATGGGAATAGAAGTGGTATGTATAGATATAAACACACACACAATGGAATATTATTCACCCTAAAAAATGAAATCTTGTCATTTGTGACAATACTGATGTATCTAGAGGGTATCGTGCTGAATGCAATATGTCAGACAAAGACAAATACCTATTATTTCACTTACATGAGCAATCTTAAAAGCAAAACAAACAAAATGAAAACCCATTCACAGAGAGGAAGTCCACACGGGGCTAGGAAATCAGGCAAATAGGTAAAGGGCATTAAGAGATAATCTTCCAACTATAAAATAAATAAGTCATAGGGATGTAATATACACCATAAGAAATACGGTCACTGTAATAATTTTGTATGAGGACAAATGGGTACTAGGCTTATTGTGGTGATAATCTTTAATGTAATTAAAGGTCACATCATTATGCTGTACACTTGAATTGAACATGACATGTATACAAATATATTCAATAAAAAATAAAATGATTGATTTTAGTCAGTTAATTTTTGCATACATAGAGCAATGAAGATAAATGAGGAAACAACCTACAGTGCACTGTCTGATAGGTAGAATAAAGTTAATTATCATCTCCCACTAAAAATAAGTAGCATCTGGAAACTCTGTATGATCCCTTATTAAATAATAGGTATGATAATCATAATACAAGAGTTTATTTTTTCAAACCCCTTTCAGTATTATATAGGTTTAATTTAACAAAATTCAGTGGATTTGTTGAAGTCTAATTTAAGTTGTCAAAAATTTATTAGAAAATAAATGGAGTATGATAATAGTTTTTAAAGTGATTTGACAGGTATCAAAGAGAAAAAAATAACATTATTTTATTGATGAATTAAACATTTAAAATGCTGGAATCACTAATTTTAGAACTCCAGGGACTTTAGATATCATTTAAAGCCAACCTTCTTATTTTCCCATTAAGCTATCTAAAGACCAGAGAGGTAAATTTACTTTCACAATAAATGTCACACAGTGACATTCTGCACTTCCTGTATCCTAAGAGGTAATGATAATCTACAAGAAATCTAGGGAAAAGAACCCCTTCAGATATATGACATTTGTTAAGATTTAATGTATCAAGAACTTTTAATATTAGGGCTCATTTAATGTTCAGAGAATCTCTACAAGCTATGACTTATTATCTCCACTTAATAGATGAGAAAATTGGTTCAAACTGTGAATAAATTACTCTGCCATACAGTGAGGGGTACAGTCAAATTTGATCCCACGTGTATGACTGCAATTTCAAACTCTTTCCACTAAGCCATACAAATAAAAGGGACACTAGCAGAGTAGCCTCAGAAGCCAGATGGGAATAGTTTATCAGCGGTTAATACTAATGGTACTACTACCACTAATAATAATTTCTTATATCTCAGTTCAGTTCAGTTCAGTCGCTCAGTCATGTCCAAATCTTTGTAGAGTCGGACTGCAGCATGCCAGGCCTCCCAGTCCATCACCAACTCCTAGAGTTTACCCAAACTCAAGTCCATCGAGTCGGTGATGCCATCTATCTCATCCTCTGTCGTTCCTTCACCTCCTGCCTTCAATCTTTCCAGCATCAGGGTCTTTTCCAATGAGTCAACTCTTCCCATGAGGTGGCCATAGTATTGGACTTTCAGCTTCAACATCAATCCTTCCAATGGACACTCAGGACTGATCTCCTTCAGAATGGACTGGCTGGATCTCCTTGCTGTCCAAGGGACTCTCAAGAGTCTTCTCCAACACCACAGTTCAAAAGCATCAATTCTTCAGAACTCAGCTTTCTTTATAGTCCAGCTCTCACATCCATACATGACTACAAGAANCTGGCGTGCTGCGATTCATGGGGTCGCAAAGAGTCGGACACAACTGAGCGACTGAACTGAACTGAACCCACAACACACAAACACATGATGGCAAGTCCAAACAGCCATCACCCATGGCACCTAGAAAGTGACCAGAAAAGTTAAGAATTATCTCCAAGAATTCTGAACTGGCTGTGGTCTGTCTCTGTTTCACACTGGAATTGTTCTTCCCTTAATCAGTCATTGTGAGGGTTTATGCTTAGTCTCTCGGTAGTGTCTGACTCTTGTGCAGCCCCATGCATGGCAGGCTGCCAGCCTCCTCTGTCCGTGGAATTCTCTAGGCAAGAATACTGGAGTGGGTAGCCATTCCCTTCTCTAGGGGATCTTCCCACCTTAGGGATTGAATCCAGGTCTCCTGCATTACAGGTGAATTCTTTACTGTCTGAGCCACCAGGAAAGATAAATTTGTCATTGATTGATACATAAAGTACCAGTCCAATCAGGAATCAAGTCATCACTGTCATTCTGCAGACAGATGCTGTGCCTTACCCACTTATCTATAGGTATATCTCACCCATGTTCTCAGTTATCACAGTCTTCCCTGTATTGACTGATGATTTTATTATGTATTAAAAGCAATTTTCTGTCTGGCAATATATCATAATCCTTTCCATGCTTAACATTTTTAGCCAACACCCTATTCTATCATCATTTGGGAAGTTTAGAATACAGCATATACCTATCACTTCCCATTCTATATGGTATGTTAAACTCTAGTTTTCTACTAGCATCAGCTTGTTATGTTTGGCACATTCTGATGAGCCAGCCTAATTATTCTGAATTAATGATGTTTCTTCACTATTCTTAATGAAATCCAGTTGATCACAATCTTCAAAAAGGCAAATGAGAGGTATGAGAAATCACCACCATGTAGGAAGCTGGAAAACTTAAATTCTCTATTTAAGGGGTGAAAGTGAAAGTGAAGTCGCCCAGTCATGTCTTACTCTTAGTAACACCATGGACTGCAGCCTACCAGGCTCCTCTGTCCATTGGATTTTCCAGGCAAGAGTACTGGAGTGGGCAAGGGATTAGCTTGAATTCACTCTCTGAACTCATGACTGACACTTCTGTTGTCCTCTGTATTCTTTAAGGCGCAGTTTCTAATGTGATTCCTTTGTCTCCTTGAACAGCCTCACGGGCATAGAGCACACTCACGTCATCTGAGGAAGCCTGCAGGGCATCTAGCAGACCAGGATGCTTAGCCATTGTGGACAATTTCAACTTTAGTCTTTGTACTTACAATGAGTTTACAGAAAAACAATTCATGATGGATTAATAACAACCTTGTATATAAAATTGTGTGATAAGCTCTTCATTAAATAAAATAAAATGACTCAGTTTATCCAGCATATTTCCATTAGAAATCAAGAGTTTATAAATTATTTTGCAAAGTTTGGTGAGCAATTCCTCAGCATTGAGAATTAGTTAATCTGCATGCAACAAGTGAGCAATTTAACCTCCTTCCCATCCACACAATCAGCAGCAACATCATATCCAAGGGGAGGAAAGCATAAAACATGTTTGGATATCATAATGAATTCGATTACAATAACACCAAATTAAGCCTATTTTCATTTTGATATTATAAAAAAGCAGCAGGAGGTTTGACTAGATAACTTGCTTTTACTTTATTAAATTCCTTATGTTACAGTCAGCTGGATTGAGTGCTCCCTGGGAGTAAATTAAGAACATTTGGGCCTTGTCTTTACATTCCAAACAGTGTGGCTTTTACAATTCATTTTACTTGGGTTGCCAGAGGGAAATTAAGAAGAGCTCCCTAGTTCCTTGGCTTGTTTATTGCCTTCTTTATGCAGAAGGGTTTACTCCCACCTTCAGGTCGTGAAATATCACACTGTGGCATTAGGCAAACAGAAGACTGACTTGTCCCAAGAGCACCATCTCTGTTGTCCAGGACAAATGTCACATAAATATGGGAATTGTCCACATCCTGTTCACTTAAGAGTGAACCAAAACCCTAAGCCCTCCCTCCTTTTCGGTCAACACATACTTATGGCTCCATGTCAACAATGCTAATTAATTAAATGTTTGCTTAGTGGACTAAAAGAGCACACCTCCCAAAGCTTCAGGCAGACACTAAGAGGATTTTAAGTTTGGCTATAAAGGGAAAAGGGCACTTCTGAAATGTTAGAATCCTAATTTACAATGGCATACTCGTACAAGAAGGAAAAAAAGGCCCCTAAATAAAACTGAGTCAACTTCAGCAGTCTTCAAACAGTTCATACTACTAACTTGGAACACATATCCAACTGCAGCCAAGTCTAATGAAAGCTTGAATACTCAGTTCTCTAATGCCCTGCCACTTTCCCTTTGCAGCTTCCTGTTTCTCCTTACATTATGGTGTTCGAAATCTATTTTTATAGAAAGTTTATTACATTTCATTTCCTAACAGTTGGCACATTTTGTCTCACTGTAGCCATGTTATGAAGTCAGCCACACGTTATCCTATCATCAGTTGCTGGGGTTGTGAATCTTCTTGTCTATTGTCAGGGATTTGATTCTCTCTAGTAAAATGTGTTTTCCTCTGGAGGCTTCACAAAAGCATTCACAGCAACTGAAAAGGGAAGGCTGAGAGGCAGGGCTGGCCACTAGGCCAAACCCAAAAGGAATGCTGTTGGGTCCTATGGTGGGGCAAGAGGGGAAAGAGGCCTCCTTCCCCGGAAAAGAAGAGCATGTGTTTGGCATGAGTTTCCTCTCAGTGCATGCCACTGGATTTTTTTTTTTTTTTTTGCAGGGCCAGTTCTGGACTGAAGATGAAGAAGTGGTACCTTCCGACTCAAAAACAAAGCAATTTTAGAAACCATTGGTCAAACTGATCGCAGAGAAAAGGTTTCCAGTACCCAGGAAGAGAGCTCATTAACTTGTATTGAAATAAGCACAGAAAAAAGCAATGTCCACTTTTTCATGCCGTATTTTACATGTGAGCAGGTGCAGAGGATTCTGCTATGAAAACATCATCAATATTGACAGACATCATAAAGAATGGTTATGCATTTGGATATGTTATGAATTAATTTGGATGTATTCTTATTAGAATATTGATAGACATGAGAAATTTTCACATTATACAATAGAATGTTTGCCATAATTGCAAAGCACTTTTCATATCCCGTCCACTCTCTTGTTCTCACTCTGTCATACTCATTTTACAAACTGTGAGCCTTGGTTAAATCCAACTGTCTGCCTAATCCACACCTGAACCTGAGCATCAGAGAACTGTTAAGAAAAAGCGCTCAATCTTGCTGAGTGACTCCACCTAAAATTTTCAATATGTGTGTGTGTGGATCTATTTATCTATCTATCCACAGAATCACCCAATCCCCTGGTTTAAATGTGTAAATGTGGGTTTAAATGTAAATATATTCATTGATTATATAACACAAATTGTATTGTCAGTGCTGACTTCCCTCCTGAACTATACAGATTTATAGAAATAATAAGATTAGTGTTAACTGAGCATCTTTTATACATAATGAGAAGTTCACATGTATTATGACCAAAAGAGAATTACGTCCTCTCCACTTTCCCCCAATTACTCCTTCCCCCACCACTATTCTTCTCAGGAAATGGTGCATCAGTGTTCCTGCACCTCACTCCAAAAAACCTGCAGTCATTTTTTTACCACTCTTTGTTCCCCATAGCTTATGTCCAATCTGCTAACAATAATTGCATTGTTATNGTCTGCCTAATCCACACCTGAACCTGAGCATCAGAGAACTGTTAAGAAAAAGCGCTCAATCTTGCTGAGTGACTCCACCTAAAATTTTCAATATGTGTGTGTGTGGATCTATTTATCTATCTATCCACAGAATCACCCAATCCCCTGGTTTAAATGTGTAAATGTGGGTTTAAATGTAAATATATTCATTGATTATATAACACAAATTGTATTGTCAGTGCTGACTTCCCTCCTGAACTATACAGATTTATAGAAATAATAAGATTAGTGTTAACTGAGCATCTTTTATACATAATGAGAAGTTCACATGTATTATGACCAAAAGAGAATTACGTCCTCTCCACTTTCCCCCAATTACTCCTTCCCCCACCACTATTCTTCTCAGGAAATGGTGCATCAGTGTTCCTGCACCTCACTCCAAAAAACCTGCAGTCATTTTTTTACCACTCTTTGTTCCCCATAGCTTATGTCCAATCTGCTAACAATAATTGCATTGTTATGCAAAATTACAGTTGACAGCAACCATTCCTTACTAACAGCATCAGTTCAACTTATCATTTTTTTTTTTTGTCTAGAATAGCTTTCTAATGGTCAAGAACTTCTGTTTTTTCCCCCAAAGGTCACTTTTGCATGGTATACAAGGTGATATTTTTGTAAAGCATAACTCAGGTCCTATCACTCATATGACTAAAACCATCAAATGACTTCATACATACTGTAATGTTATACATTGTTATATTTTTAATATATTCATGTCCTATGAGGCATTGTTGTTGTTATTGTTCAGTCACTAAGTCATGTCTGACTCTCTTGCGACACCATGGACTGTGCTCCTCTGTCCACAGGATTCCCCAGGCAAGAATGCTGGAGTGGGCTGCCATTTCCTTCTCCAGGGGATCTTCCAGACCCAGGAGTTGAACCCATGTCTCCTGCATTGGCAGTAGTAAAGACCACTGACCCACCAGGGAAGCCCCATATGAGGCATACTTCTCTGCAATTTTTTTCAAGATGAATTCATTTTTCCACTCAGCAAATATTTATTGAGTGCCAACAAGGATCTAGGCACTATACTCACCTCTGGAAATACAAGAATGGAGAAGGAAGAAATCTTGTAAGAAGTTACACTATTTCCTCTGATGTCTCACTGCACATTTGTCCTGTTGAGAAAAATAATACATGTCCACTACATGAAATTTGGAAGATACAGAAAAGCATACAGAAGAAATATAATATACTACATAGTTATATACTACATAGTTACTTCCAGTGTCCTCTCACGCTTTTCTGTATTTCCTTACTGTATTATTCCTGTGGCCATAGCCTATGTTTCTGCATTCCTTAGTACCCAGGTCAGGATAGTCCATCCCAGTTGGGTTTGGGAAATTACTTCAGTCCTGAGCTATCTTCCCAATGACTGAGATCACTCCTTATCAAAGTCTTATACTGTAGGGAGGCAAGCTTGTCCTTCTGTCTACCTTTCTAGAGAATCCTTCCCTGATGTATGCATCACATTTAGTATCTAATGGTTACAGAGAACCTATCTCTAACCCTCAATCAAAAAAGCAAGAGAAGCTCCAAACTTTAGGCATATATCTTATGGTTTTGTTGATTTAAACTCCAGAGTAAGCAAAGGAAAGGGGCTGGTGGTGGTTGTTCTTTTATAAAAACAGCCAGATCAGACATCCTGGGGGACTTCTTGGCTGATTCTAAAACTGCCATCAAGCTCGTATGCCATTCATAAATATTAAGAAATAGAAAACTCAAGCATAAGAACGAGAACTTCAAATAAAATCAAAAGCCCTGTGAGAATGTAGTTTTACTGCAGAACTACTGCACAGCCTGAAGTCATAAAGAGAAGCACCAGGGAACTGATTAACTAGGACTGTAGTGACAGTAAGCCAGAAAAAATGCTTTCCCTTCAAAGGCAGAGAATCTGATAGCCCTGCATGATACAATGCAATGCCACACGCCTCATGGACACCAATTTAAATCCAAGCAGGGTCAGTTGTCAGAGCAGAAGTCATTTGTGTCCACTAGCATTTTATTAGCACATGCACAATGTTTCAAAGTTCTGAACCCCATTCTTAGCAGGTATGAGTACATCAACAAGAACATGGAAGGGGGATTAACATATACACACTACTATATATAAAACAGATAACCAACAAGTACCTAATTTACAGCACAAAGAACTCTACACAAAATTCTATAATTACCTGTATGGTAAAAGGATCTGGAAAAGAATGGATATATCTGTGTATGCTGCTGCTGCTGCTGCTAAGTCGCTTCAGTCGTGCCCGACTCTGTGCAACCCCATAGATGGGGGCCCACTGTCTCTGGGATTCTCCAGGCAAGAACACTGGAGTGGGTTGCCATTTCTTTCTCCAATGCATGAAAGTGAAAAGCGAAGGTGAATTCGCTCAGTCGCGATTCCATGGACTGCAGCCCACCAGGCTCCTCCGTCCATGGGATTTTCCAGGCAAGGGTACTGGAGTGGGTTGTCATTGCCTTCTCCGATATGTGTGTAAACATATATATATATACATATATATATATATAAAGTGAATCACTTTGTTGTACACCTGAAACTAACCCAACACTGTAAATCAACTCTACTCAAATATAAAATAAAAATTAAATTAAAAATAATTAAAATAATATTACTCAATTTGTTCTCACTTGGACTCCAAAGCAAACCATGTCCACATAACACAAGAATCTAGCAAATAATGATTATATAATTTTATATATAATTTATATAACAATTATAATTTTATAATAATTATAATAGCCACAGCAAGGGATTTCTGTACCTTGTATTTATGTACTACTTTACAACTTCTACATTTATGATTGTGTTATTTCATTTAGCAACTCAATAAAATTTACTAATTTACAAATGATTGTTGGTTTTATTTTACAAAGGTGAAAACCTGAAGTTCAGATTGCTAAGTAACTTGCACCTTGATCTGTAACCTAAACTCACATCCTAACCATGAAGAAAAGGGAACTAAGACTCTAATGTGGGCCTTCTGATTTCAAGTCTACAATTCTTTCTTAAACAGCATGTTGTCTCTTTTTAAGGGTTTTGTAACAACTCAGTCTTTAGAAAAAAGTAATTTCATCAATTGGACAATTTAGAGAATAAACCATTGTCCAGATATTTTTTCCCTAGTGCAGAAATACTATGTTCTTTCACAGTACAGCAATTATGCGGTACTTTTAGAATAATCAGTTGAGCACACTATGATTATTCACAGTAGAAAATGTATATTTGTTCTTTCCTCAAGTTGATAATAATAAAACCAAAAATTAAATAACAGCATATGTTTATTGATTACTTTACATGTGGCAGTTTTTATTTTTAAACCTCATAACAACTTAGGAAAATGAGCATGATACCATTTTTCAGATAGAAACTCAACCATATAAAGGTTAAGTACATTGAACAAGCAGAGAGAAAATGTAGCAGAGCTGGGATAAAATTTCTATTGATCTGATTTCAAAGCTTGTGGTCAATCTTTGCAATTTCACCAAGAGGATAAGCACACAGCAGAATCACTAAGGAAACTTCTCTAAGGACGGTACAAGGAATACCAGACTTTGAAAACCTGTGTCAGTTTTTTGTTTTGTTTTGTTTTAAGGATTCACTGGACAAGAGAAAATATGTAAAATTATTTTCTCAAGTACTATGCTATTTTTCTAGGAAAAATATCCAATAGTATATATTTTACAACTAATGTGATGCACTGCCATACTAAAGTCAAGTGTAATATCAATTTAACAGCAAATATTCATTGAGTTAATACTGAATGCAAAATGCTGCAAACTCCATGGTCTTAGCAATATGAAGAGTTCAAGATAAAAAAAACAATGACTAAATATATCTGCAGCCTTGGAGAGCCAGTGGAGGAATCGTTGCAAGCTCCAATAAAACAGAAGTGAAATATTGGATGAGTTGCGAAAGCCATAGTTCTCAAGTTTTGGTGGGGATTGGAAACACCTGGAGGACTTCTTAACACATAAACTGCTGGATCCCACCCCCTGAGTTTCTGCCTCAGACAGTCTGTGAAGAATCTGAGAACATGCATTTCTAACAAGTTTCCAGGTGATACTCATGTTGCTTGGTCTTGGTCTGGGTGCCACACTCAATACCACTGTGACAGAAGTGAAGTGAAGTGAGGTCGCTCAGTCGTGTCCGACTCTTTGCGACCCCATGGACTGTAGCCCACCAGGCTCCTCCCACCATGGGATTCTCCAGGCAAGAGTACTGGAGGGGGGTGCCATTTCCTTCTCCAGGGGATCTTCCCGACCCAGGGATCGAACCTGGGACTCCCGTATTCCAGCAGATGCTTTAACCCAATTCTAAGAGAGTATAGAGGGAGATATGATAAGCCTTCCAAAGCAGAAGTAATATTTCACGGAGGACTCAACTTTTGAACTGCATTTTGACAAAGAAGCAGAATTTCAGATATTGAGAGAGAATTGCTTCAGTCTCAAGAAGAGACATAATCCTTCAGGCTCTTCTTTCTCACTTTAGTGATTTGGTTATTCTACTCGTGCAGAATGAATATGAAACCGTGTCTCCGTGTTCAACAACTCAGTATACTTTGTTTTCTAGGCTTAAACCAATGTACAGATACCCAGAAAAGAATGAAAGAACAGTTTCAGGACATTTTAAGCCTTTAAATTCTTTTTTCCATTTTGAATAATTTCAGTTTCCTCTGAAACTGTACATTTCATTTTACTTGGCCCTCACCTGACTCTCACATTCTAGGGATGACTAAGAATATGAATGAAGTGTTGATCAAGTTTTTTTTTTTTTTTTGTAGGTTTGTTTGATTGTAATGGCCACAATAGTCACAACTTCTCAAGTAAGTATTTGTCCTAGTTTTAAACCAAGAGCCAAAATAGAAAAAAAAAAAAAAAGAATTGGAAACATTTCTAAAAACATTTAAACTATATGCTGAAGCTGGAGAATAATCAAGAGATAAAATAATACTAATTTGTGAGAATAATTTTGTTCCCAATTCCTCTATCATTTTACCACCTGGTTCTAAGGAAGTAATTTAAGTTCTGATTGCTCTGAATTCTATATTTGTAAAACAGGGATAATATCTGCCTGGAGGCTTAGTTAATGATTAAAAATCATTTTGAGATCATTGGGAAAAGACAATAAAACACCATTTCTCCTCTTTGAGTTTTGGTGATCAAAAAAGAGGAATTAATACTCTTTCAGCAACAAATCCTTTTAAAGTCATTTTCCTACGTCTAAGTTGCTTATTGTCATGATAAATGTGTATTAGATTCCAATATTGTCAAGTACATACAATCATTTCTACTATTCCATTTCTCTTGTAGATGTAACAACTAAGTGGAAGATAATTCAAATGTTTTCAGTCTAGACATGAGAAAACTTTTCCCAAAAAGGGCCAGGTAGTAAACATTCTAGATTTTGCAGGCTACATAGGAGCATGTGATCACAACGATCATGCTCATGAGTCATTGAAAAGTGGGACAAAGTGTCACCACTAATTATTATCATTTTTCATTTCCATCCCCCAAAGCATCAGCATCTCTTCTCTCTTCTTTTACTTACTCAGATTTAGTCAGTAATAAAAATTGAGGTAGAAGTCACTAATCTTGGCTTTTTTTGGTTAAAAAATGGATTGCTTTCAAAAATAATACTATTGTTTTTAACTTCTGTTTGGCTTCCCCAAAATAATTTATTAAATCAGGCTGGTTAATTTCAGTATCCCAAATGCAAATCATTCTGTTTCATTTTCTATTTTGTTTTGCCTGCTGCTTTACTACTTGTGTTTCCTCATGAGCCTTTACAGAAAATAATACTATTCCTTCAGTTGTGCAAATTGAAAACCTGTTTTTAAGGAGCTGTGTTCCAGCCATCTTGATTATCCTACTTTCTGTTCCTCTCTTCATTTATTTAAAAAGAAAAGACTATATATAAGCCCCATCTCTCTCCTGAGTGTAGTTGTAGAAGCCTATTGTACTCTTATTAAAGCTTTTATACACATTTCATTTTGTTTCCTTATTGTAGCGATAGTTTGTTTTTCTGTTTACACCTCATTTAAGAAATTTTGTCTAAAGTGCTTTATATAAAGATTCCTAATTAGGTCTCCTTTTAAAATAATTTAAAGTGGAAGTTGAGAGTTTCACAATTTAAGGTGCAACCGTTTACAAAAGCTATCTAAAGGTTTTTGCTACTTTGTGGTTATAATTAAGATTTTTAAAATTAAGAGCTTCTTTTAACTGAGATGGACTTTTACACAAAGATCCGCAAAACTTCATAAAAATAAATAAAACATTTATTATTTTAGTCTAATATAGAAGTAATATATTTTATGCTATAGAAAATGGAAAAGATACTCATTTTTAATATTTGATCATAATTTCACAACTTAATATGAAGTTCTTTTTCCCCCCCTATTGCTACAGTGTGCACTTCAGAAACAAGCCTATCAGTCCTAGACACATGGAAGTCACCTTGCATGTTTTCCTTCAGTTCATGTCATAACTGGAAATCAATCAATCATAGAAATGTCTTCATAGCACTATGATTTAGCCTTATGTCCTCAGGTTTTATTGAGGGATGATGTAATAAAGGGCTCTGTGAGGAAACTTTTTGGATAAAACTGCTGCTAAAGACACCCCCTATTACATTGTTCAATGATCCTATGAAAATTATCCAATATATGTTTTTCCTTAGTTTCCAGATAAGCAAGAGATTTCCCCTTTTGATGATTTTATTTGGTCTCTTTCATTTTACATAATTTTAAAAGAGTTGTAAACTAATAAACAAATTCAATAAAGTTGCAGAGTACAAAAACAATATACAAAAATCAGTTGAATTTCTATACACTAACAGTGAACAACTCAAGATGGAAATTAAGAAAACATTTCTGAGTAAATCGCCTATCTCCAAGTGACTTAGTTCTTCTTCTGGGTTTTTAGCTCATTCTTTCCTTTGAAATATATTCCTTTGTCACCTCATTTTGTCTAAATTGCTATTTGTATTTTATGTATGTGGTAGGTTGATTAGGTTTTTCAACCTTAACAGAGAAAGACAAATATCATATGATATCATTTATATGTGGAGCCTAAACAAACACACAAATGAACTAACTTACAAAACAGAAACATACCCACAGACTTAGAAAACAAACCAAAGGGGGAAGGTGAGGGGGAGGAAAAATTAGGAGGTTGGGATTAACATATACATACTACTATACATAAAATAGCTAAACAACAAGGACCTACTATATAGCACTGCTGCTAAGTCGCTTCAGTCGTGTCCGACTCTGTGCAACCCCATTGACGGTAGCCGACCAGGCCCCCCTGTCCCTCGGATTCTCCAGGCAAGAACACTGGAGTGGGTTGCCATTTCCTTCTCCAAGTATATAGCACAGGGTACTACAATCAGTGTCTTGTAATAACCTTTCATGGAAAAGAATCTGCTGTAACATGAAACTAACATAACACTGTAAATTAATTATGCTTCAATTCTGAAAATAGGAGAAAAAACAGAAAACATTCCTGTTTCCAACAGCATGAAAAAAAAAAAAAAAAAAAAGNATGGATTGCTTTCAAAAATAATACTATTGTTTTTAACTTCTGTTTGGCTTCCCCAAAATAATTTATTAAATCAGGCTGGTTAATTTCAGTATCCCAAATGCAAATCATTCTGTTTCATTTTCTATTTTGTTTTGCCTGCTGCTTTACTACTTGTGTTTCCTCATGAGCCTTTACAGAAAATAATACTATTCCTTCAGTTGTGCAAATTGAAAACCTGTTTTTAAGGAGCTGTGTTCCAGCCATCTTGATTATCCTACTTTCTGTTCCTCTCTTCATTTATTTAAAAAGAAAAGACTATATATAAGCCCCATCTCTCTCCTGAGTGTAGTTGTAGAAGCCTATTGTACTCTTATTAAAGCTTTTATACACATTTCATTTTGTTTCCTTATTGTAGCGATAGTTTGTTTTTCTGTTTACACCTCATTTAAGAAATTTTGTCTAAAGTGCTTTATATAAAGATTCCTAATTAGGTCTCCTTTTAAAATAATTTAAAGTGGAAGTTGAGAGTTTCACAATTTAAGGTGCAACCGTTTACAAAAGCTATCTAAAGGTTTTTGCTACTTTGTGGTTATAATTAAGATTTTTAAAATTAAGAGCTTCTTTTAACTGAGATGGACTTTTACACAAAGATCCGCAAAACTTCATAAAAATAAATAAAACATTTATTATTTTAGTCTAATATAGAAGTAATATATTTTATGCTATAGAAAATGGAAAAGATACTCATTTTTAATATTTGATCATAATTTCACAACTTAATATGAAGTTCTTTTTCCCCCCCTATTGCTACAGTGTGCACTTCAGAAACAAGCCTATCAGTCCTAGACACATGGAAGTCACCTTGCATGTTTTCCTTCAGTTCATGTCATAACTGGAAATCAATCAATCATAGAAATGTCTTCATAGCACTATGATTTAGCCTTATGTCCTCAGGTTTTATTGAGGGATGATGTAATAAAGGGCTCTGTGAGGAAACTTTTTGGATAAAACTGCTGCTAAAGACACCCCCTATTACATTGTTCAATGATCCTATGAAAATTATCCAATAAATGTTTTTCCTTAGTTTCCAAATAAGCAAGAGATTTCCCCTTTTGATGATTTTATTTGGTCTCTTTCATTTTACATAATTTTAAAAGAGTTGTAAACTAATAAACAAATTCAATAAAGTTGCAGAGTACAAAAACAATATACAAAAATCAGTTGAATTTCTATACACTAACAGTGAACAACTCAAGATGGAAATTAAGAAAACATTTCTGAGTAAATCGCCTATCTCCAAGTGACTTAGTTCTTCTTCTGGGTTTTTAGCTCATTCTTTCCTTTGAAATATATTCCTTTGTCACCTCATTTTGTCTAAATTGCTATTTGTATTTTATGTATGTGGTAGGTTGATTAGGTTTTTCAACCTTAACAGAGAAAGACAAATATCATATGATATCATTTATATGTGGAGCCTAAACAAACACACAAATGAACTAACTTACAAAACAGAAACATACCCACAGACTTAGAAAACAAACCAAAGGGGGAAGGTGAGGGGGAGGAAAAATTAGGAGGTTGGGATTAACATATACATACTACTATACATAAAATAGCTAAACAACAAGGACCTACTATATAGCACTGCTGCTAAGTCGCTTCAGTCGTGTCCGACTCTGTGCAACCCCATTGACGGTAGCCGACCAGGCCCCCCTGTCCCTCGGATTCTCCAGGCAAGAACACTGGAGTGGGTTGCCATTTCCTTCTCCAAGTATATAGCACAGGGTACTACAATCAGTGTCTTGTAATAACCTTTCATGGAAAAGAATCTGCTGTAACATGAAACTAACATAACACTGTAAATTAATTATGCTTCAATTCTGAAAATAGGAGAAAAAACAGAAAACATTCCTGTTTCCAACAGCATGAAAAAAAAAAAAAAAGAAATGCTCAGAGAGTTAACCAAAAAGGTAAAGGACTTGTGCATTGAAAACACAAAACATCGCTAAATTCATCCAACTCAGAGAAGCAGAAAGCAGAATGGTGGTTGTGTAACCCAGCAGGACCCAAGGTGACCTTCCTGGAATAGTCTGCCTTCCCCTGTATCCTCAGCTGTAGCTCCTCTTGGATGTACTGGGTAATAGCATTTCATGCAGATTTCCTGAGTTTTTCAGATGCTAAAATCCACCACCCAAAGGAATAAATGAACTACTTGATGATCATGAGCATGTAGCCCCAGATCTTCTGGCCCTTAAGGATTGATAATGTTAGCACCTGTGACACTACCTGTTACCTGGACATCAACCAATCAGAATCGTGCACAACGTGATCACATACCCTGGGATGCCCCTCCCTCATCTTGCCTTGAAAAAAATGCTTTGCTGAAACCCTTTGGAGGAGTTAGGGGAGTTCCATGTTTCTAGAGCATGAGCCACTCATTTTCCTTGCGTGGCTCCGCAACAAAACTTTTTCTGTTCCGAACTCCAATGTTTTGGCTTGTTGGCCTCACTGTGTATCGGGCATAGAAACTGGCATTTGGTAACACTTGATAGAGTCTGCAGGAAGGGGAAACAGAATACTGTTAAATAGTATAGCGTTTCAGTCATGTGAGACAGAAGAGTTCGGGAGATCTACTGTACGACACTGTGCCTACAGTTACCAACACAGTAGTTGACAACCAAAAAAATTTGTTGAGAGGGTAAATCTCATGATAGCCTCCAATAAACAAATTAAAAACCTATAAAATTTCTGGAGAAGAGCATAAGAGAAAATCTTTGTGAATGTCATAAAAATTCTGTACTTCTACTTTTTGAAAGGTATCACTAAAGTGTTTAAAAGATAAGCTGCCAACTGGGAGAAAATATTTGCAAATTATATATATATATATATGTGTGTGTGTGTGGTATATATATGTGTGTGTGTGTGTGTGTGTGTGTATAAAATCTATACCCTGAACGTATAAATGACTCTTAAAAGGTAAGAAAAATGGACAAAATATTTGAATAGTCTACCATACAAGATATAAGGTCTGAATGGACAGTACACCACAGAAAATACATGACTTAAGCACATAAATATATACTCATTATCATTAGTCATTAAGACAATGAGATGCCACAACATACTGATTAGAATTCTTTTTTTAAAACATTTAAGACAGTGCTTTTTTTTTCTTTTAGCTTTAAATTTATTTATCTTTTAATTGAAGGATAATTGCTTTACACAACTGTGTTGCTGCTGCTGCTGCTGCTAAGTGGCTTCAGTCTTGTCCGACTCTGTGCAAGCCCATATTTGTGTTTGGTTTCTGCCAAACATCAACTTTTTTTTCAATATTACTGCATTTTTATTACTCTAATTCTCTGATGTTTATTCATTATTGTGGTAGTGGAAATAAAAAAGTAAAATTTCTCCATGCACAAACAATGTCCACTGGCAGAAAATGATACAGGAAGGATGTCTTTCTTTTGGCAACATTTCTAAATATGCTCACTAACTGAAGTCAGCTGGCAGTGAAACCTCAAAGTGAATTCCAGTGTCTGAGATGGTCCATCATATGTCAAGAAGCATATTGAGGAGGAACCCTTCCCCTCCCTGGTGGTTAGCCCTGGCTCAGGAACCTGAGGGAAAAAGTTGCCCAGGTTCTAAGATCCCTTCACTCCTGGCCCCGGGCCAAGACATGCACACCAGGTGAATGGGGAGGAAGCTATAGGCCTGGGATTCCCACTGTTACCCTGGGATCCAGATGCATCCTAGAGTGCCAGTTGTCCAAGAATTTCTTAAATTAAAAAAATGTTATCATACAAAGTGATGATGAGACTGTGAAGTAACTAGAACACTCAAGTGCCATTGATCAGAATATAAAATGTCACATGCACTTTTGAAAACAATGAGTAGTTCCTAAAATTTTAAATACACACATATCACATGACCTAGTTATCCCAGTCCTTGTATTTACCTAAGAGAAAGGAAAGAATGTGCCCATACAAAGTCTGGTATCTTATTCAGAACAACTGTATTAACAATTTGTTTATCACAGAGATATTAATACATCTTTTGTTACCTCAATGTTATAGACTGGTGTGTTTCAATAGTCACTTACATAACAAGTTGCTGGCTACAGGCATTAATTTCTGCAAAAACCTCTCAGTCAACAATGTGTTCAGTTCAGTTCAGTCACTCAGTCGTGTCCAACTCTTTGCGACCCCATGAATCACAGCACGCCAGGCCTCCCTGTCCATCACCAATTCCCAGAGTTCACTCAAACTCATGTCCATCAAGTCAGTGATGCCATCCAGCCATCTCATCCTCTGTCATCCCCTTCTCCTGCCCCCAATCCCTCCCAGCATCAGGGTCTTTTCCCATGAGTCAACTATTCGCCTGAGGCAGCCAAAGTATTGGAGTTTCAGCTTTAGCATCAGTCCTTCCAATGAACATCCAGGACTGATCTCCTTTAGAATGGACTGGTTGGATCTCCTTGCAGTCTAAGGGACTCTCAAGAGTCCTCTGAAACACCACAGTTCAAAAGCATCAATTCTTTGGTGTTCAGCTTTCTTCACAGTCCAACTCTCACATCCATACATGACCACTGGGAAAACCATAGCCTTGACTAGATGGACCTTGGTTGGCAAATTAATGTCTCTGCTTTTTAATATGCTATCTAGGTTGGTCATAACTTTTCTTCCAAGGAGTAAGCGTCTTTTAATTTCATGGCTGCAATCATCATCTACGGTGATTTTGAAGCCCACAAAAAATAAAGTCTGACACTATTTCCTCTGTTTCCCCATCTATTTCCCATGAAGTGATGGGACCAGATGCCATGATCTTCGTTTTCTAAATGTTGAGCTTTAAGCCAACTTTTTCACTCTCCTCTTTCACTTTCATCAAAAGGCTTTTTAGTTCCTCTTCACTCTCTACCATAAAGGTGGTGTCATCTGCATATTTGAGGTTATTGATATTTCTCCCGGCAATCTTGATTCCAGCTTGTGCTTCTTTCAGCCCAGCATTTCTCATGATGTACTCGGCATAGAAGTTAAATAAGCAGGGTGACAATATACAGCCTTGACGTACTCCTTTTCCTATTTGGAACCAGTCTGTTGTTCCATGTCCAGTTCTAACTGTTGCTTCCTGACCTGCATATAGGTTTCTCAAGAGGCAGGTCAGGTGGTCTGGTATTCCCATCTCTTTCAGAATTTTCTACAGTTTATTGTGACCAACACAGTCAAAGCCTTTGTCATAGTGTTAATATAAGCCCAAACTCAAAATATCCCAAATATCCATCAATAAGTATGCTGATAAACAGACTGAGGTTTACTCATAGACTAGAATGAAGTGAAAGTTGTGTTGGACTCCTTGTGACCCCATGGACTATATAGTCCATGAAATTCTTCTGGCCAGAATACTGAAGTGGTAGCTGTTCCCTTCTCCAGGGGATCTTCCCAACCAGGGATCAAAGCCAGGTCTCTTGCATTGCAGGCAGATTCTCTACCAGCTGAGCCACCAGAGAAGCCCAAGAATATTGGAGTGGGTAGCCTATCCCTTCTCCAGTGGATTTTCCCAACCCAGGAATTGAAGCGCCTGCACTGCAGGCAGATTCTTTACCAACTGAGCTACCAGGAAAGCCAGAATAGTAATTAGCGAAAAAAAGAAATAAGCTTCTGGATAAACCTTTGTTAGAGGGTCCAAGCTCATACTGCTCATTGGAGGACAGACCAATAAATATGAGTTGTTGAGGAAAGGTATAGGGACTTTATTTGGAAAGCCAGCAGACTGAGAAGACAGTGGACTAGTGTGACAAAGAACCATCTTTGTCAAGTCGGAATGCGGACTTCTTTTATGTTAAAAGGTGAGGGAATGTGGCTGGTTGTTGCAAACCTCTTGGGGCAGGAATTCTTGGCACTAGGAGCTGTCAGTGTAGCTCTGGTTGCAATGTTCCTATAAACTTCCAACAAGACAGTCATTATTTTCTGTTCTGCCAATAAGTGTTACACCTGAGAGGTCAGAGCCTTGAGAATGTGTCATCATGTATGTTTCAGAGTGTAGGCATCATTCCTTTACATAGGTGCTAAGCCAGCATGACAAAGCACATGCAATAAAGCACAAGGATTAGTCCTGAAGAAATAGATCTAATATGAAGTAATGTTTGTTATTTTCTGCAACACCTTGATATAATTATGGTGAGTGAAATTAATCAGAAAAAAAAGTACATACTTTATGATTCCATTTATATACAGCTCTATGGGTTGCAAACTAATCTACAATGATGGAAAGAAGATCAGTGGTTGCCTGAGAATGAAGGTGATATGGGAGGGGTGGGTGGGAAGGGTTGAAGGAAGAGATTATAAGGGGACAAGGAAGTTGATGGAGGTAGTGGTTATGCTCATTATCCACACTGTGGTAAAGGATTTGCAGATGTATACAGATAAAAAACTCATCAAATTGTACACTTTAAATATGTATATTATGCTTTGTATCAATTACACTTCAATAAAACTGTTAACATTTTCCTCATGCATCTCTGAAATGATCTGTTGAGTTGAGTTGAGTTCACTCGCTCAGTCGTGTCAGACTCTTTGTTACCCCATGAACCACAGCATGCCAGACCTCCCTGTCCATCACCAACTCCCAGAGTCCACCCAAATCCATGTCCATTGAGTCGGTGATGCCATCCAACCATCTCATCCTGTCATCCTCTTCTCCTCCTGCCTTCAGTCTTTCCCAGCATCAGGGCCTTTTCAAATAAGTCAACTTTTTGCATCAGGTGGCCAAAGTATTGGAGTTTCAGCTTCAACATCAGTCCTTCCAATGAACAGCCGGGACTGATCTCCTTTAGGATGAACTGGTTGGGTCTCCTTGCAGTCCAGGGGACTCTCATGAGTCTTCTCCAATGCCACAGTTCAAAAGCATCAATTCTTTGGCACTCAGCTTTCTTTATAGTCCAACTCTCACTTCCATACATAACCACTGGAAACACCATAGCCTTGACTAGACGGACCTTTATTGGCAAAGTGATGTCTCTGCTTTTTAATATGCTGTTTAGGTTGGTCATAACTTTCCTTCCAGGAGTAAGTGTCTTTTAATTTCATGGCTGCAGTCACCATCTGCAGTGATTTTGGAGCCCAGAAAAATAGCCACTGTTTCCCCACGTATTTGCCATGAAGTGATGGGACCAGATGCCATGATCTTCATTTTCTGAATGTTGAGCTTTAAGCCAACTTTTCACTCTCCTCCTTCACTTTCATCAAGAGGCCCTAGTTCCTCACTTTCTGCCATAAAGATGGTGTCATCTGCGTATCTGAGGTTATTGATATTTCTCCCAGCAAGAAATAACCCTAATTGCCAACATCCGGTGGATCATCAAAAAAGCAAGAGAGTTCCAGAAAAACATCTATTTCTGCTTTATTGACTATGCCAAAGCCTTTGACTGTGTGGATCACAATAAACTGTAGAAAATTCTGAAAGAGATCGGAATGCCAGACCACCTGACCTGCCTCTTGAGAAACCTGTATGCAGGTCAGGAAGCAACAGTTACAACTAGACATGGATCAACAGACTGGTTCCAAATAGGAAAAGGAGTACATCAAGGTTGAATATTGTCACCTTGTTATTTAATTTCTATGCCGAGTACATCATGAGAAACACTGGGCTGGAAGAAGCACAAGGTGGAATCAAGATTGCCGGGAGAAATATCAATAACCTCAAATATGCAGATGACACCACTTTTATGACAGAAATGATCTGAGCATGCTTAAAAAGGAGTTACTGAGGCAGCATTTTCTAAGGTAAAGAAAAGATATGAGGATAGGAATTCAGTGAAGATGCATTTAATAGGGGTCCTGTGAGAATTCATGAAAGACTGGGTTGNAATATGCAGATGACACCACTTTTATGACAGAAATGATCTGAGCATGCTTAAAAAGGAGTTACTGAGGCAGCATTTTCTAAGGTAAAGAAAAGATATGAGGATAGGAATTCAGTGAAGATGCATTTAATAGGGGTCCTGTGAGAATTCATGAAAGACTGGGTTGGTATATTCTCTGTGGGAATTATCTTGCTCAGTACTGTTGGTTTACCTAAGAGAATATTCCCCTTTCTCCTATACAAAAGCTGGAAACTCATTTGACCCCTAAAAGTCCACTCTAGTTTTATGAAGCATAATCATTTTTCCCCCTCAAAGTCAGTCTCAAGTTTAAAATAACTCTTGGAGTCAAAGAAGGCATTGGAATGCTCCATAAACTTTATTGTATTAATTAAATTCATCATCATGTATTCAATCAAGAAGTATCTTTTGATCACCTATTTACTTTATGCAAGTCTCTAGACTAATCACCAGTTTTGCGAGTTCTGTGAACAGATGATAGCAGATAGCAACTGCCATACACATTTAACAAGATGAACAAAAGAATTAAACAATTGCCTTTCAAACAGAGCCATCAGTCTTATGTTGATGGCTAAGGTTTCCAGATTTGGCTTTAAATTTTTATCCGACGTAATTATATAATTTTGGGGGAATTATACATGTACTAGTTACTATGTTGATAGGTATTAAACAAAAGTCCACCATCTATCTTGAGCAAAAACTTTGTGCCCTACATCAGCCTTTGTTTCTCTGGTAGTCAGGCTGGCCTCAGGACAAATAAAATTACATATAAATGCAACCTTGAGTTTTATTTCCTGCTGCAGGTTCTAAATAATTCGGCTGTACCTCTTTGGGGATGATGTTCATGAAAAACCCTATAATCTTCGTTATTGTATTTCTCAGTTGCAGGTATTTCCAAAGCTGTGATTTGTCTAAATTATATTTTTGTCAAAGGGTTATAAAGGGGATAATGTGAAAAGTCTATTGGGATATCGTTAGTAAATTTATAAAATTACTTTCTGTATCCAGTTAGACCAAGTAATTTTTTCACTCGTTGCTTTTAGAGCAAGCTTATGCATCACTGAAGACTTCAAGGGAATAAAAGTTAAGTGTCCAAACAAAAATTCTTCATTTCAAAGTATATCTGTTAGGTCGAAGGTATCATTCATGGGGCTCAAGGAGAGCTTTTAGATGAGTGAATAATCTAAGTCTAAAGGTACAGAACTGCATGCAGATATTTCCAGAATTCTTCATCTTACCCACTTTATGTTGTTCAAAGTAGTGAATTATTGGTCCCAGTGCAATATACAGAGCACTGGGGGCACATTCTCACTGCTGCTGGGTCCAATCAAGGTCAGAGTCCATACACCAGGGGAATTTCCTCCAAAGAGAGGTTTGTCTTATGTAATGGATGCTCTTTAGCACACCATCCCCTTCTGTAGCCAGTGAGGAGCCAATGGTACCAAATACTGAGGAGGGTCTGATATCCTCTGGTCTTGTGGATATGGAAGAACTCTTGAATTTACAAAACTAGAGCTCTAAAGAATTGTGAGATCTCACCTTATCCCTTGATGTTATTTTGAGCAGTCAGTGGATGTGAAATATTGGAGCTTATCAGTTCTGTAAACTTTAACCATATGTATGGAAATTTACATATTAGCCAGCCAGGAAATTCCTGTGGCCCCAAAGTAGGAAAGGCCTATGAGCCAGAAGTAACTCGCATAAAGCCCAAAGGTAAAGCTAGCTGGCACTAGAGCCAAGGATTTGTGTATTGCATAAAGTAGCAAATTTTTAGCAGCAGGTACAAACATCAAAACTGAGCAAACAGCAAAATGAGAGAGCAGAACTGTCAAAGCCTGAATAATTCACTGTCTATATCAAAGATATCAGTTTAGATCACTTAGTTGCTGGGTTATAAAACTGAAGAAAAACAAGGAAAGACTGATAAATTCTCATAGATTCCCAAAGGCTAAGGAGGTATGACAACTGAATGCAATATAGCATCCTGGACAGAATTCTGGAACAGAAGTTAATTAATGGAGAAACTAGTGAAATCCAAATAAAGTTTGTAGTTTAGTTAATAAAATGTGTCAATGTTGGTTTCTTAGATTTGACAGATATGCCATAAATGATAGCACTAGAGAAAGTAAAATCAGATGGGGATTTTACAGGGATTCTCTGCACTATTTTTGCAACTTTTCTATAAGTCTGACATTATTTCAAAATAGAACATCTGTTTTAAAATGAATAAGACAAGACTCTTATCCTGCAGTAATTGGAGCATACTAGGGAAGATACAGTAATGAAGAGACCAACTCAATTCTAGCACTAAATGGTTTAATGGAAAGATTCTCCAGGTGCAGGTACACAGGGCAGGGAGAGCTCTTAGTCCAAACTAGGGTTTAATGAGAATATCTGAGATGGATTCTGAAGGGTTTGTCAGGAAAGGAAAAGTGACCAGAATTACAGGTAGGGGGAAGGGTATGAGGTATGTGGAGAACTAAGACGATCTAGAAGGACAAAGGATCAGACTAGAGACGGAAAGAGATTTGAGTTTGTGACCTGGATAAGGAGCTGAAACTCCACCTAGGGACAACGGTGAATAAGATCATCAGATCTGCAATAGCACAGGGATATATATTTTGGAAACAGAACTAATTTAAAAAATCTAAAAGATATTGCATACATAAACACAATAGAAGGAAAATGACCAAATATAAAAGATATTATTAATGATAGAAAAGCAAAGAAAAGAGAATATCAACAAAACCAAAGAAGATCTCTTGGAGAAAATTTTAAAGAATAACAAATCTCTAAAAGTTCAAGAAAAGAAGGCATTAAATTAAGAATATTAGAAAGGAAAATGGGTACATAGAAATTAGAAGTAATATAATAATTTTTCAAGAATTAAAAACAAAATTTTTAAAATTGGAAAAATATAAATTCTGAAACAGATTCAGGAATAATTAAATTGAACAATAAAAAGACTTTAAAATGCACTGAAAAAAAATTTCTCCCTCTAAAACTATTAACCTAAGATAATATTAGACCAGTCATACTAAATTTTTTGACACTTTGGGTATCATCATGATTACAAAATTTGGTAATATGTGACCTTTTAAGTTTTAATCAATGCAATAAAGTAATAAAAATAGCA
This sequence comes from Neotragus moschatus, assembly GCA_006410615.1. Taxonomy (NCBI): domain Eukaryota; kingdom Metazoa; phylum Chordata; class Mammalia; order Artiodactyla; family Bovidae; genus Neotragus; species Neotragus moschatus. Next base: position 1,764,839 of record SJYA01000665.1, read on the forward strand.
TTAAGTAATAAGAATTAGAAGTAAACAAAAATTGTCATTTTTCACTGGAGATATAACTGTTGCACAGAAAACCCAAGAGCATCTATGGGGAAACTATAACATAAACTGTGCTACATCCAGAAAATGAAATATCATTCAGCACTAAAAATAAATGAACTATCCTGCCATGAAAAGTCATGGCAGAATTGTAAGTACACATTACTAAGTATAATCTGAAAAGTCTATATAATGTATTATTTCAACAAAATGGCAATCTGGAAATGCAAAAATATGGAGATAGTAAAAAGACTGCCAGGAGTTGAGTAGGAGATAGGATGAATAAATGAAACATAGAGGATTCCTAAAGCAGTGAAAATAGGCTATATGATACTATAATGATGGATACATGTCATTATACATTTATTCAAGTTCACATCGTATTACAACAGCAGGAGTAAACTGTAAGGTAAGCTATGGATTTGGGATATCAATTGTAACAAATACACATGGTGCCTGCTCATACACATTAGACTGCCAAACGTACATGTGTGCTCAGGATCAGCTGTGTTCAACTCTTTGCAACCTTTTGGACTGTAGCCCACCAGGGTCCTCAGTCCATGGAATTCTCCAGGCAACAATCCTGGAGGCAGTTGCCATTTCCTTCTCCAGGAGATCCTCCCAACTCAGGGATTAAACCCGGGTCTCCTGCATCTCCTTCATTGCAGGTGGATTCTTTACCACTGAGAAGAAGTCCAACTGCCAAATAGAAGATGCCAATAACTGTAAACTCAATAAATAAACACCTGAACGGTAATGGTAGATGGTATTCGTATCTTTTTTTTTACTTTTTTTTGTGTTCATATCTTTTAAGCACCAAACATGTACAAGAAATTACATATTTTTATGTTAAATTATGTGTTCCTCATGACATAAAGCTCATAATACACTATATATCTATATTACATTTTTCACAAAAGCAATTATTTGTACAATGTCTATTTTGTTAGCTAGGATAAAAGCTACATGAAGATAGATTTTCTTGATCTATCAAGATTTTCTTAACCCTTTCTGCATTTCCAAGACCTATCAAAACACCTGTGACACACAAGAGGCATTCAACAAACATGTATTGACATTGAATAAACAGATAAATAGCTTTATGATCTCAGTATTATTATTTCAGTTTTGCTGATAAAACAGGAGCATCAAATGACTTGCCCAAAGTAACATAGCTAGAAGGTGGCAGAACCAGATTTAAATGCACAATTTTTCAATGTTCAGTGAAAAAAGCTTCTTATTCAGTTCATTTCAGTTCAGTTGCTCAGTTGTGTCTGACTCTTTGAAACCCCATGGACTGTAGCACACCAGGCTTCCCTGTCTGTCCATCGTGAACTCCTGGAGCCTGCTCAAACTCATACCTGTCAAGTCAGTGATACCATCCAACCAGTTCATCTGCTATTCCCTTCTTCTCCTGCCTTCAATCTTTTCCAGATCAGGGTCTTTTCCAGTGAGTTTGTTCCTCGCATCACATGACCAAAGTATTCTTATTGGTACCCATTAATTGTAGCCCAGAGTACATTTACAAATCTCCTGTGAACTTTTCCCAAGGAAACTTTAGCATGCTTCATCAGTTTCTTCTTAAAGATAATGAAAAATGATACTAAATACATTAGTAAGGTTATCCTTAGCTCTTTAAAATAATAATAAGTTCAGCCAATTTTTCTTCTGGGAAGCAGGGTAGAAAGCTCAGAGACCAATTCTAGCAAACTGGCTGGCCAAAATTATTGAGCATCATTTTAGTTACATACTGGCAGGCCCTGAATTATTTCCATTTGCACTTCAGTTCTTTCTACATGTTTCAAACTGATCATGTTCTTGCATTATCTATCTTTAGCAGTAGGGTCTCACTTATAACAACTGAAGACAATCAGATAATAGTTAATAAATATCTACTAAACAGTAATAGCATGAGAATGAAGCCTTTGGGGGACATGAAACAAAACATATGTGTTTGATCTTTGTTTTCTATGACTCAGTATCAATCCCATGGAATGAACAAAATGACTAGAATCATTACGCTTTTCTAATCAGAAACTTGTTCACCAGATTTGTGACACAGGTTAGGTAATACAATATCCTTCAGTGGTTAAGCTCACAAATATATTTCATCATGTGATGATGGTACCAATATTCTTGACACTTTGTTAACTTCCTAAGTGTGAATATCACTTTCTGTTCACAGAGTGAAGTAAAAGTAATTCCAACATTATAAAAAAGGTTCAACCAATATGTTAACTGTGTATACATAGACACACATATGTGCATATGTATAATACATGCACATACTCATTTAAAGATAAATTATAGATCCTGATTATTTTCAAAAAACAGAGATAATTGATACAGAAAATATCATGCTTGAAAGGTTGAAATATTTTTTAGGCTAGTGAAGCAGTATGCTTTAGAGCAGTATCTTTATGATTCTATAATGGTCAATACGAGACATTAAAAAAACTCATAGAACATTACAGAAAAAAGGAAACCTTAATGTATGTACATTATTAAAAAATCACTTAGGAGGTTGGCAAATGTCAATATGAAATGCAGACTATTACAAAAAACTCTGAGTTACAAATGTATGAAATCTCACTGAAGGGAATGAAATAACAGGGACCTAAGTAGTTTTGGAAATGAGTGAATTCTGCAATATTGAATGTAAAGTAAACTATTCATGAGCACTAGGCAATGTTGTTTCTCATTAGCACATGAGTTAACAATTAACTGAAATAACCATATATGTACATTTTTTGTTTATTGTTTTAGTCACACGGTTCTGTCTGATTCTTTTGCAACTCCAGGGACTTTAGCCTGCCAGCCAGAATTATTTCATCCATGGGATTTCCCTGGCAAGAATATCAGATGGGGTTGCCATTTCCTTCTCCAAGGGATGTTCCCGATCCAGATATCAAAGCTGTGTTCCTGCATTGGTAGACAGGTTCTTTACCACTAAGCCAACAGGGAAGTATACATGTACATTGGAATTAAACAATTAAGTATACATATGGCAAAGAGAAGAAGTCTGATTTCTCATGGTTGGGAGTGGGAGATTAAAAGATAAGCAAGGTTTGAAGGTTAGCATGGTCATTATGTAGAGAATTAGAGTTGGAGACAGCAGCATGAACTCATACTTAGCTTAATATAGATATAGAAAGCTGTGTATATAAAAATGTATAGCTATGGACCTCACAGAAGCAGAAGATATTAAGAAGAGGTGGCAAGAATATACAAAAAAAATATATCCCCCCACCAAAAAAAAATTTTACTGACCCAGATAACCACAATGGTGTAATCACTTACCTAGAGCGAGTCTTCTGGAATGTGAAGTCAAGTGGGCCCTAGGAAGCATCACTACTAACCAGCGAGTAGGGGTGATGGAATTCCAACTGAGCTATTTCAACTCCTAAAAGATGATGCTGTTAAAGTGATACACTAAGTTCAGTTCAGTTCAGTTGCTCAGTCTTGTCCGACTCTTTGCGACCCCATGAACCACAGCATGCCAGGCCTCCCTGTCTATCACCAGCTCCCAGAGTTCACCCAAACTCATGCCCATTGAGTCGATAATGCCATCCAGCCACCTCATCCTCTGTCGTCCCTTTCTCCTCCTGCCCTCAATCTTTCCCAGCATCAGGGTCTTTTCAAATGAGTCAGTTCTTTGCATGAGGTGGCCAAAGTATTGGAGTTTCAACTTCAACATTAGTCCTTCCAATGAACACCCAGGACTGATATCCTTTAGGATGGACTGGTTGGATCTCCTTGCAGTCCAAGAGACTCTCAAGAGTCTTCTCCAACACCACAGTTCAAAAGCAACAATTCTTCACCACTCAGCTTTCGTCACAGTCAGACTCTCACATCTATACATGACTACTGGAAAAACCATAGCTTTGACTAGATGGACCTTTGTTGGAAAAGTAATATCTCTGCTTTTTAATGTGCTGTTTAGGTTGGTCATAACTTTCCTTCCAAGGAGTAAGCATCTTTTAATTTCATGGCTGCAATCATCATCTGCACTGATTTTGGAGCCCCCAAAAATAAAATCTGACACTGTTTCCACTGTTTCCCCATCTACTTGCTATGAAGTGATAGGATCGGATGCTATGATCTTCGTTTTCTGAATGTTGAGCTTTAAGCCAACTTTTTGCTGCACTAAATATGCCAGCAAATTTGGAAAACTCAGCAGTGGCCTCAGGACTGGAAAAGGTCAGTTTTCATTCCAGTCCCAAAGAAGGGTAATGCCAAAGATTGTTCAAACTATTGCACAATTGCACTTATTTCACATGCTAGCAAGGTGAGGCTCAAAATCCTCTAAGCTAGGTTCAATAGTACATGAACCAAGAACTTCTAGATGCACAAGCTGAATTTAGAAAAGGAAGAGAAACCAGAGGTCAAATCGCCAACATTCGTTGGATCATAGAAAAAGCAAGAGAATTCCCAGAAAAATCTATTTCTCCTTCACTGACTATGTTAAAGCCTTTGACTTTGTGGATCACAATCAACTGTGGAAAATTCAAAAAGAGATGGAAATACCAGACCACCTTACATTCCTCCTGAGAAACTTGTATGCAGGTCAAGAAGCAACAGTTAGAATCAGAAATGGAACAATGGACAATTCAAAATTGGGAAAGGGGTATGTCAAGGTTGTATATTGTCACCTTGCTTATTTAACTTATATACACAGTACATCATCTTAGAAATGCTGGGCTGGATGAAGCACAAACTGGAATCAAGATTGCAGGGAGAAATATCAATAACCTCAGGTATACAGATGACACCACACTTAAGCAGAAAGCAAAGAGGAACTAAAGAGACTCTTGATGAAGGTGAAAGAGGGGAGTGAGAGTGTTGGCTTAAAATTCAACATTAAAAAAAACTAAGATCATGGCATCCGGTCCCATTATTTCATGGCAAATAGATGGTGAAACAATGGAAACAGTGACAGACTTTATTTTCTTGGGCTTCAAAATCACTGTGCATGGTGACTACATCCATTAAACTAAAAGACACTTGCTTCTTGGCAGAAAAGATATGACAAACCTAGACAGCATATTAAAAAGCAGAAATGCTACTTTGCCAACAAGTTCTGTATAGTCAAAGCTATGGTTTTTCCAGTGTCATGTATGGATGTGAGAGTCAAACCACAAAGAAGGCTTAATGCTGAAAAGTTAATACTTTCAAACTAGTGTTGAAGAAGACTCTTGAGAGTCCCTTGGACAGCAAAGAGATCAAACTAGCCAATCCTAAAGGAAACCAGACCTGAATATTCTTCATAAGGACTGATGCTGAAGCTGAAGCTCCAATATTTTGGCTATCTGATACAAAGAGCCAACTCACTGGAAAGGACCCTGATGCTGGGAAAGATTGAAGGCAAGAGGAGAAGGGGACAACAGAGGACAAGATGGCTGGTTGGCATCACTGACTCAATGGACATGAATTTGAGCAAGTTCTGGGAGATGTTGAAGGACAGGGAAGCCTGACATGCTGCAGTCCACGAGGTTGCAAATAGTCGGACACTACTAAGTAACTGAGCAGCAACAACAAATGGCTGTATAAATGGGTTAGTAAACACATGTTTTTCCTTGTTCTGGTAGCTAAGAGTATAGAAGTATGATACTCAAGGAGCAAAAATATATCTAGTATCCAGATCTTGGTTCCAAATACCTTTATCCAATAAAAGGAACAAATGCTCTTTAAAGAAATATCTAATATAAGATTATGACAGAGAACACACATAAGATGATATTGAAGTCTGAAAAGTAAGAACATGCTCAAAAAAAAAAAAAAAATCCCACAGTGATAGGGGGATATTTAAGGGTTATTGGAACCAACTGGAAGATTTCCCAATGGCCACAATTAGAATAATTTGAGCAAGAAAATAATAAAATTATTTTAGATTACAACCATAAAAAATGAATATCCATCAGTCCATACTGATACAAATAAATAATCAAATTAACTTTAAATGGGGGAGAAGGGGCAAATATTTCATGGAGAGGAATTGCAATTTATGTAGATATTCTGTCCTCAAGGAAGGAGTGTAACTTCCCATTATTTTAATGGAGGCTGCACCTTAAGACATTCTTCCAAAGAATAGGATCCCGGTAAATAAAAGAGTAACTTTAAAGTGAAGAAATTTGAAAACTACCTCAGCCAGGGGATCAAAAGCAACAAAAGTGGTGTCATACTGATAGTCCCTTGATATATGATGAGAATGGCACTTTGGTTCTGTGTGCTAACCCCCGAGAAACCATAACACCAGTCTAGTCAGACAAATGCAAATTTTCTGAATTTAGTGTTTCTAACACTAAAAAATACATATCCATACAAAACAAGATGAGAAGTTGTCAAGAGTCAGAGAATCTGTCACAGTCAAAGGACTCCAAGGAGACATGGCAACTAAATGTAATATAAATAATATCCTGGCTCAGTCTTAGACAAAAACAAAGGACATTAGGGAAAAATTTAGGAAATCTGAATAAATTATGGACGTGAGTTGAGGACAATAATGTATCAATATTTGTTATTTAATTGTAACAAATGTACCACACAAACTATGAAATTAACAGTACAGGAAAATAGGCATGAGGTACTCCAGTAGAGCACTGGAGCTCTCTGTAGTGTTTTCACAGTAACTCTATAAATTAAAACTTCTAAAATAAAAAGCTTATATTTGAGAAAAAGGAAATGGGGAAGGGGGAAGTTTAAAGAAAAGAACACTGGTATGAAAAACAATAAATCGGAACGTGAGGACCAAAATCACAATATACTATTTTTTAAAAGCAAGTAGTAGAAAGGAAATGTTCAAATTTTCCAACAATAAAAGCAAACAGAGCATAAGGGTAGAAAATTCCCATCAGTTACTAGTCATCACTCAGTTCAGTTCAGTTCAGTTCATTTCAGTCGCTCAGTCGTGTCCAACTCTTTGCAACCCCATGAATCGCAGCATGCCAGGCCTCCCTGTCCATCATCAACTCCCAGAGTTCACCCAGACCCATGCCCATCGAGTCAGTGATGCCATCCAGCCATCTCATTCTCAGTCGTCCTCTTCTCCTCCTGCTCCCAATCCCTCCCAGCATCAGAGTCTTTTCCAATGAGTCAACTCTTCACATGAGGTGGCCAAAGTACTGGAGCTTCAGCTTTAGCATCATTCCTTCCAAAGAAATCCCAGGGTTGATCTCCTTCAGAATGGACTGGTTGGATCTCCCTGCAGTCCAAGGGACTCTCCAAGAGTCTTCTCCAACACCACAGTTCAAAAGCATCCATTCTTCGGCGCTCAGCCTTCTTCACAGTCCAACTCTCACATCCATATATGACCACTGGAAAAACCATAGCCTTGACTAGATGGACCTTAGTCGGCAAAGTAATATCTCTGCTTTTGAATATGCTATCTAGGTTGGTCATAACTTTTCTTCCAAGGAGTAAGAGTCTTTTGAGTTCATGGCTGCAGTCACCATCTGCAGTGATTTTGGAGCCCAGAAAAATAAAGTCTGACACTGTTTCCACTGTTTCCCCATCTATTTCCCATGAAGTGATGGGACTGGATGTCATGATCTTCTTTTTCCGAATGTTGAGCCTTAAGCCAATTTTTTCACACTCCTCTTTCACTTTCATCAAGAGGCTCTTTAGTTCCTCTTCACTTTCTGCCATAAGGGTGGTGTCATCTGCATATCTGAGGTTATTCATATTTGTCCCAGCAATCTTGATTGCAACTTAAATTCTAAGTTAAGTTAAAACCTCTAAGTTAAGTTCAATTCTAAGGAGAGGTTATTTCCTTATCTATTGATTATTTGGGAAATGAGTCATTTCTGTATCTGATAATCTTTCTGGGATATTATCAGAAGCAGGATATTTAAATAATGATAAATAAAAGGCTTTAGTGAGTTCCTGAAGCTCAATAAGTCTCCCATTCCTTCTCCTTAATATAAATATAATAATGCTACAAACCTAAGAATGCTGTTATATGAACTAAATAAGATGATGCATTTAAAGCCCTTCCATAGTACATGGCACATAGGAAGCCCATGATAATTCTACTGGTATTCCCCCTAGGATCAATGATAAAAATTATTATTGTAGGTGTTATTTGGTATGGGTAGATAGTGTCAGAGATGATACAAGTTCTATGGTAAACGATTTCCCCTTATCACTATCTTTAATCACTAGTCTTCTTGGAAGACTGACCTGTTCCTACACTGTTCTGATTTCAAAGACCTTTCAGTATTTCCCTTTTTATTATTTAGTCTTATTTTCCAAAACACATTTCTTTTTTCCTCATTTATTCCTTACTTGCCCAGTGAGTTCCTTTTGGTTACTCTCTTTCTGTAAATAGTACCACCATTATTCCCAGCTTGAAATCTCAAATTAATCTTTTAATCTTCTATCTTCTTGTTCAATTCAATTAGCCATCATCCCCTACCCTCATACCCCCCAAAATACAATAAAGTGTCCCTTAAATCTCTCTCATATCTGTCCAGTTCTTTCTTTTGTAACCTCCAGCATTAGGTTATATGCTGATTTTCTTATTTCTCATGTCTCCTCATAGTAAAATTTCCGCTTCCAACATTGTGTAACTATTTCATTGAATCAGTTTGAATATGGTACAAGCAGAGACCAGATTTATTCTTCCTTCCATTCCACTTTCAAACATGTTTTTCCCTGTGTCTTCTGGAGTAGGCAGAGTCCCTCAAATTTCAAAGTTCTTTTAGTCACAGACTGTCTCAATTTGGTTTAATTCAGTTTAAAGCCTTCTCCTTCCTCCCCTCCTCTCCCCGTCCCTGATAGCATCTGCATGAGACTTAAGCAAGCAAGGGAGGATGGGGACTTTTTTACTTCTTCTCTATTCCTCTTTCACCTTCTCTATTCATTTTTGTTCTGATACCTCAAGTACCAAGACCAGGAAAGAAAGTAATTAGAGATAAGCTGTGTAGCATCACATAGCTATTAGAGGTGCTCCTCCTGCTGGATGTAATGCATGTGCAAGTATTGTTTCATTTTGACTTATTTCTCAGCTGGGAGACACTTGCATAGGTTATTCAAAGTTCCACTACTAGGCCTGCTGACTGCAGTTCTGAGAACACAGTCCGTAACTCTTCTCCATTGTAGTGAACAGGTGGACATATAGTGGACAGACACTCCTACCCCGAGAAACTCTTTCTCTCCAATCTCTTCACTCCCATACATTTAAAAACTTGAAGTGAATGCTGCTAACACTGGTAGCAATATATTTCTAATATGTTAGCATGATCTGCATTAAACAGTCCTACAGGGTCCAAAATAGGTATTTCACCCCTGTTCAGTTATTCTCAGTTAAGTTCCGTCTCTCAGTTTTGTCTGACTCTTTGTGACCCCATGGATGGCAGCATGCCAAGCTTCCCTGTCCATCACCAAATCACAGAGCTTATTCAAATTCATGTCCACCAAGTTGGTGATGCCATTCAACCATCTCATCCCCTGTCATCCCCTTCTCCTGCCATCAATCTTTCCCAGCATTAGGGTCTTTTGAAATGAGTCAGTTCTTCTCATCATGTGGCCAAAGTATTGGAGTTTCAGCTTCAGCATCAGTCCTTCCAAAAAATATTCATGACTGTTTCCTTTAGAATGGACTGGTTGGATCTCCGTGCAGTCCAATGGACCCTCAAAAGTCTTCTCCAACACCACCGTTCAAAAGCATCAATTCTTTGGTGCTCAGCTTTCTTTATAGTCCAACTCTCACATCCATACATGACTGCTGGAAAAACCATAGCCTTGACTAGATGGACCTTTGTTGGCAAAGTATACANTCTGGTTCCTCTGCCTTTTCTAAAACCAGCTTGAACATCTGGAAGTTCATAGCTCACGTATTGTTGAAGCCTGGCTTGGAGAATTTTGAGCGTTGCTTTACTAGCGTGTGAGATGAGTGCAAGTGTGCGGTGAGTTTGAGCATTCTTTAGCATTGCCTTTCTTTGGGATTGGAATGAGAACTGACCTTTTCCAGTCCTGTGGCCCCTGCTGAGTTCTCCAAATTTGCTGGCATATTGAGTGCAGCATTTTTACAGCATTGTCTTTTAGGATTTGAAATAGCTCAACTAGAATTCCATCACCTCCACTAGCTTTGCTCATAGTGATGCTTCCTATGGCCCACTTGACTTCACATTCCAGAATGTCTGGCTCTAGTTGAGTGTCTACATCATCGTGGTTGTTGTACAGTTCTTCTGTGTATTCCTGCCACCTCTTGTTAATATCTTCTGCTTCTGTTAGGTCCATACCATTTCTGTCCTTTATTGTGCCCATCTTTGCATGAAATCATTCCCTTGGTATCTCTAATTTTCTTGAAGAGATCTCTCGTCTTTCCAGTTCTCTTGTATTCCTCTATTTCTTTGCATTGATAAGTGAGGAAGGCTTTATTATAGCTCTTTGGAATTCTGCATTCAAAAGGATATATCTTTCCTTTTCTCTGCCTTTTGTGTCTTTTCTTTTCTCCTTTGCCTTTTGTGTCTTTTCTTTTCTCACCTATTTGTAAGGCCTCCTTGGACAACCCTTTTGCCTTTTTGCATTTCTTTTTCTTGGTGATGGCCTTGGTCACTGCTAAGTTTTGTCTTTACAGTCTGTTTAAAGTACTTTCAACTCACACTTATGAAAAATCATCATATGCTCATAAAACCCATAGGCTATTTTCTTAGTGTAAGATTTGTAATCTAAAGCCTTTTCTAATCTTCTCTGACTGGTCATTCTAACACATTGCCTATTACTTAACTAATTCAAACATCATTTGCTGCTCCATATCTAACTATTATTTTCTAAATTCTGCCCTTATTGCTTCTTCATCCTCTATTCCTGTCCTCACTTCCCCAGTCAGGATCCTTTGGAAATAAATTAAGGAAGGGAGAAAGCTCAGTCCCTTTAATAGAAATATTATCAGAAATATCACCAGTGATGAAAGGGGACATGACTTAGCATCAGAAGTTAGTCAACTTTATTATTTTTGGCACCTAATATGACTGTTTATATAAAAATCCCAACATAATATCTTAAAATAACTAGAATTCATGTGAGATAGCCACAAAAGTGACTAGGCACTACATTTGTATGTAAAAATCAATGTCTTCCTTATACAAAAATAATTAAAGAGAAAACATGATGAAAAAGATGTCAATCACCAAACAATACAAAATATAGACTCTTATAAAGAAAACTACAAACACTAATTGAGATTTGTAACAGATTTGAATAAAAACATCCTTTTTTTTTTTAATAAAAAGACTCTTAAGGTAGCTCTTGCTTACTTTACAGGATGAATTTGGACTATATGTAACCACACGTATACAGAACAATATGAATTTAGTGTGTGAGTTAAATTTTGTTGATTTGATTGAACTTTTTTATTTATTACAAGGAAGGGGTGGTATTTACTTGGTGTGTGTGTGTATAGACATGTGTATATTCTGAAAATGATTTGAAACTGACTTATAGGCACTGAGATGTATAGAATTACAGATTATAGGCTAACAGGGTTGATATTAAATATGAAATAGTTGAGCAAAAAAAAAATCTAAGTTTAAGCCAGAGTCATGGCACCCATATTTCTACCCAAAGAGGTATTCATATTTTAAACCTAAAATTTCATTAAGGACACTATGTTAACTTTTAGTTTATTTTCCATTCTTTTAATACAGTCACTTAATCCTGGATGGATTTCATACACCTTTCAGAAATGAGAGAGCTATTTATTCTTAGTTGTTTTCTACTACTTTGTTTTGCTGTTAGAGGCTTGGGTAGATGATAAGATAGGAACTAAGATTGTTAAATCTCAACTTGAAGAACCTCACATGTTAGTTACCAGTTTATTTTCAAGAAAAAAAAAAGATGTCATTTTTAAAGGAGATTAATGAGGCTGGAGAATTAAAACAAAAATAAAGGTAGAATAGTTAGGGAATTATAGTCAAATTGGGGGTATACAGTGAATGCTCAGAACAAGACTTGCTTATTATTTCTCTGAATTTAATAGCTCTCTTTTAGCAAATGCTATGACTAAAGACTATCGGAATATCAAGAGCCCTGTGTAACCAAATTTCAATAGGGAAGAACAAATCTGACCCCTTATTAGATGTTTCTTTTACTTTAACCTTTGTATTCTATTGGAGAAGGCAATGGCATCCCACTCCAGTACTCTTGCCTGGAAAATCCCATAGATGGAGGAACCTGGTAGGCTACAGTCCATGGGGTCGCTAGGAGTTGGACACAACTGAGCGACTTGACTTTCACTTTTCACTTTCATGCATTGGAGAAGGAAATGGCAACCCACTCCAGTGTTCTTGCCTAGAGAATCCCAGGGACAGAGGAGCCTGGTAGGCTGCCGTCTCTGGGGTCACACAGAGTTGGACACGACTGAGCGACTTCATTTTCACTTTTCACTTTCATGCATTGGAGAAGGAAATGGCAACCCACTCCAGTGTTCTTGCCTGGAGAATCCCAGGGATGGGGGAGCCTGGTGGGCTACCATCTCTGGGGTCACATAGAGTTGGACACGACTGAGTGACTTCACTTTCACTTTTCACTTTCATGCATTGGAGAAGGAAATGGCAACCCACTCCAGTGTTCTTGCCTGGAGAATTCCAGTGATGGGGGAGCCTGGTGGGCTGCCATCTCTGGGGTCACACAGAGTTGGACACGACTGTGGCGACTTCACAGTAGCAATAGCAGTTGCATTCTATTACTATTGCTTTGAGTTAAGATTGTTGCCTCCAGAGTGAAATATATGGGATAGCTCTTTCTGAAGGCTCTGACCTTTAAGGGTATAACACTTTTCCATTCATATGGAGATAAAAAGTTGCACAACAGAGAATAAATTTGTCTTGCTGGAGGTTTACAGAAACATTTGACCTAGATGGACTACTTGCTATAAGAACAAAGATTCCTGCACAAAGAAATTTGCAACAGCCACCACATGCCTCCATCATCGCGCCTTTTAAAATGCTTTGCTGAAACCCTTTGGGGGAGTTTGGGGTTTGTGGGGGGTGGGGGGCAGGAGCCACCCATTCTCCTTGCATGGTCCTGCAACAAAATTTTTTCTGCTCAAAACTCTGATGTTTTGGTTTGTTTGGTCTCACTGTATATGCGGCACATGAACTTGCTTTGGTAACAATATGAAACCCTGAGGACCCATCCAATATCACTAATATCCCAAAGTCCTTTTGCTAAATCTCCAAATCCACTGTGTGTTTGATGTAGAGCCATTCAGGGAAGCTAAACAGCCCTGTGCTGTGCCCCACTGTGCACAGCCCTCATGTTCTGTCAAGAACACATCAACGTGCTCTCATTATTCATTTTATCTTGAAATAATGCATGAATTGTTCATAAAAACAAGGAAACAAAACAAAACTACATTGGCTACTAACCTCAAAGTTCCCTCCTCGGATATAAATAGGGTCAAGTGGATCCATTGGTTACTTAACTACTTACTGGTAATCCCTCTTTTCTAAAATATTTCTTACATTAATTTAAAATGTTTAAACTGCTATTGTTTGGAGAGATGATATAATGTAAAAAGCAACCAAGGCTACCATAGCCCAGTCCCCTTACAGTGTTTTATGGTGTTCTAGTAGTCTCTGAGGTGGAAGGGATATCCCTCCAACTCACCCATTCAGAAGGACAAGGCATTCATTCATTCAACAAATATTTACTATTCTGAATGAGTACTGTGTGCCAAACACTGGGGATCTGACAACAAATAAAAAAAGACAAAAATCCATGTACACTCCAGTGGGGAGAGACAGACATAAGCAAAATAAATAGATAAGCCACTCTCTGGTTCTATATCAGGCTATTTCAACCACATCATCCCTTGAGGCCACAAAGATTATGGTGTCCGTTGACTTCTAGCTAGTTCGGATCTTGTTTCCAGTAATTTTCTTGGCTACTTTTCCTTTTTGCTGGGTATCTCTGCTGCAGGGTTTTCTCTGCTTTCACATCCAATTCCAGAAATGTCTGCAATGTAATGAGTTTCTGCTAAAAACAGTACTACCCCCAGCAAGGTCCATTAAACACACAGAGGTGCAATGACTGGAAAAGAGCCATTGTTTATGATATTGCAAGAAGAAATAAGCTGGGAATGTACATTATTTATGAACTGTTTATGATGTCATCCAATACTGTCATAAACATGGACTGACAAAACTATAAAATAAACACAGCAGCTGTTTCCTCCACCATCTCACTGCCCCACTGTTTTAACTGCTAATGCAGGTTTTAGTTTTCACTCTCAACCTTTTATGATACTGATTGACCTAGTAATATACTAATCCATCTTCATGCAAAATCTCATTATATAGCCAGCTAAGTACAATAAATCATGCATTCAAGTTGTAAAAACGCAGCATGTAGTTTTGAAGCAACTTTATTAGAAATGAAAGTTATGAAACTTTATTGGGCACTGTGATTTTGGTGGGTGTGGGTACTCTGTGCTCGGAACTCAAAAGCTAAATTTCTAATTTTCTATTTTGAAGCAACAGTTTCTGCCTGTTTTACACTTCTGGTGTGAAAATAAGTCTTTGCAGAAATAGAGATAAGTTAGCATTGCTTTGGAACTATTTGCACTGTATCCTTTTGATAAGCATCTTTTGATCAACAAAGGAATTTATTTTAGTCGATAGTGAAAATACAATCAGTGCCCGCTGCTGCTTTGGTGTTGCATCAAAGGCATGGTATTTTTGTGGCAATTGAAGCTGGAAAGAGGATGAACAGGACAAAATGCACCAAGCCATGGGAAGTAGGGCAGGGCAAGGAGGAAAAGGCTGAACATATGCCCTTCAGCTTTTTCCTAATAGACTGCAGATTTAGGGAAATCAAACTACCCGTATCTGTAAGAGAGTATCTATTTAAAAACGCATTGATTATGGTACTTTATAAGTCCTGTCATGAACGGCAGTCATTTTAGATTATAACTCTGTATTAAGAACTCTGCTTTATTGAAAATAATGACTTGTTAAAATGTTAAGCAGAAGTTTATCCTATGAAATTAAACAATTTATCAACTTATGATACAGAAGCCACTAACAACCAGTAAACACTCTAGGAATTGTAAATGGAAGAGTAAATGTTATTCTAAAGAATGAACTGTGGATCCTGATTAGTTTGCTTTGCTGTGCATCTGAATCCAATACAACACTGTAAATCAACTATACTCCAATTATAAAAAAACAGGAAAAAAAAATAATGAACTGTGGGGGCAGGGTGATATGGATAAGGGGATCAACTATACAGTGGAGGAGACAAACCTACAGTTTTGGTGGTAAGCAGGATGCAGGTTACACAGAAAAGCAAATATAATATTGTACACATGAAACTAATACAGTGTTATAACCCAATGTTACCTCAATACAGATGAATTAAAAAATAGAAATGGATATGTGATTGCTATATCTTTATTCTGGCATTTGTTGTAGTTTGGTCACTAAGTTGTGTCTTACTCTTTTGTGACCCAGTGGACTGTAGCTCACCTGGCTCCTCCATCCATGTGATTTCCCAGGCAAGAATACTGGAGTGAGTTGCCAATTCTTCTCCTGGGGATCTTCCAAACCCAGGGATTGAACCACATCTCCTGTATTGGCAGACAGATTCTTAACTACTGAGTCAACCAGGGAAACCCTTCTTCTGGCAAATTAACCTTCAAAACAGTAATGATTGCCCTTATTAACTCAGTACTGCTCACATTGCTGCCCATGACTGTCAGCTACTGGTACACAACACACTAAGCAGAGAAACAGAAAGGAGGTGTTTGTAAACTTTTAGGACTGTTTGACATACTGATTTTGATTTCTGTTTAACTTAATAAAAACCAAATCCAGATTGTGGATTCCAGATCTACTTTGGTTTTCAACAAATAAATGGCAATGGGAAAAAGGGGAAGCAGAAATTACTAGAGGGGAAAAAAAAAAGGATATAAACATTAAGCAAGTGCAATACATGGTACTTGTTTAGATTCCGATTTAAATAAACTATAAAAAGACATGCTTTAGACAATTGGCAAACTGAATATGGACTGATCACTAGATAGCATGATTGATATTATTAATAATGAAAATGGTAATGTATTTATGAAAAGTCGCTACCTGTAAGGAATATATTCTGAAGAATTTATGGTACCTGGCTATTGTTTTTAAAATAATTTAGAAAAAAAGGTGGAAAGATAGAGCAAATAGCATTGCAAAATGTTGATAACTGTTGTAGCTGGATAATGTGTACATGGCAATTTATTATTTTTTCATTTTCTACTCTTTCTTTTAAATTACCATAATACAATTTTTTAATTAAAAAAAACCTATGGACTTGTATTTTTTTAATTTTATATTTAATATTTAGTAATTTATTTTTGCTGTAATTTATAAAAGCATCTCTCTGAAACATTGTGAAGTTTTTAAAAAGAAAGATAACTTCACCCAGTGATAGAAAACATATGCCCCCCCAAAAAAAATAAAACCTAACAAAAAACATAAAAGAAGGGAAATGGTGATTTGATTTTGTTTTATTTGTATGTGATAAGTTTTTGAAAAAGTTATACCATAGAGATTAAAACAATTTCTTGCAGCATTTCTGCTTGTAACCATTTTATTTCTCTCTTCCAACCCACTTTTGCTTTCACATGTAGGCAATTTGCTCTAGCTTTGATGCTACTGGGTCAAACATTATATTGCTTCCATGGGCTTTAGTGAAACAGGTTTTAGAGTATCTTTTCACTTTGTTTCATTTGTTAATCATCTCAAATATATTCATTTAATTTTTTCACACATGCACATATTTTTAATGGTGTCTTTAGGCCTTAACTAGAATCAATTTCATATCTTTGGAATGACAGTGGTAATTGGTTGCTTATCTCCCTTTTCCACCCTGCCATAGATTTATCCATACCCAGTGAGTGTCAGATGAAAAATGGTCTTTGTCAAGGTTTCTTTACATAAGCTTTCTGTGGTTTAGGATGAAACTAATGGGGAAATTTGTGCAATCAAAAGACTATACCCCCAACCCTACCAAAGCAACTTAATGACAGAAACAAACAACCCTGGGAAATAATAAACTCTTTTTACAAATTTCTATCATAACAAGGACAAGTAGAAGTTAGATTCCTAAGGAGCAACTAAGGAAACACCCTGAAATAGAAGATCCTAAAGTAGGGGAGGTATTCCAAGATGGCTCAGTGGTAAAGAATCTACTTGCCAAGCAGGAGACGTGGATTTGGTCCCTGGGTGAAGAAGATTCTCTGGAGAAGGAAATGGCAATCCACTCTAGTAGTCTTGTCTAGGAAAACACATGGACAGAGGAGCCTGGTGGGCTGAGGACTATGGGATCTCAAAGTTAGCCACTACTTAGAGACAACGCAACACTAGATATAGGGGAGTGCAGTTCAGTTCATGCACTCAGTCTTGTCTGACTCTTTGCAACCCCAAGACTGCAGCATGCCAGGCTTCCCTGTCCATCACCAACTCCCCAAGCTTGCTCAATTTCATGTCCATTCAGTCGGTGATGCCATGTAACCATCTAATCCTCTGTCATCCCCTTCTTCTCCTGCCCCCAATCCCTCCCAGCATCAGAGTCTTTTCTAGTGAGTCAACTCTTCGCATGAGGTGGCCAAAGTACTGGAGCTTCAGCTTTAGCATCATTCCTTCCAAAGAACACCCAGGGCTGATATCCTTCAGAATTGACTGGTTGGATCTCCTTGCAGTCCAAGGGACTCTCAAGAGTCTTCTCCAACACCACAGTTCAAAAGCATCAATTCTTCGGTGCTCAGCTTTCTTTATAGTTCAACTCACATCCATACATGACTACTGAAAAAACCATAGCTTTGCCTAGATAGACTTTTGTCAGCAAAGTAATGTCTCTGCTTTTTATTATGCTGCCTAGGTTTGTCAAAGATTTTCTTCCAAGGAGCCAGTGTCTTAATTTCATGGCTGCAATCACCATATGTAGTGATTTTGAAGTCCCCCCAAATGAAGTCGGTCACTGTTTCTACTGTTTCCCCATCTATCTATCTATCCTATGACTATGAAGTCATGGGACCAGAAGCCATGATCTTAGTTTTCTGAATGTTGAGTTTTAAACCAACTTTTTCACTCTCCTCTTTCACTTTCATCAAGAGCCTCTTTAGTTCTTCTTCACTTTCTGCCATAAGAGTGGTATCATCTGTGTACCTGAGGTTTTTTATATTTCTCCCAGCAATCTTGATTCCAGTTTGTGCTTCATCCAGCCTAGCATTTGTCATGATCTACTCTACATATAAGTTAAATAGGTAGGGTGACAAAATGCAACCTTGATGTACTCCTTTCTCAATTTGGAACAAGTCTGTTTTTCATTGCAAAATTCAGACTTAAATTGAAGAAAGTAGGGGATACCACTAGACTATTCAGGTATGGACTACATCAAATCCCTTACAATTATACAGTGGAAGTGACAAATATATTCAAGGGATTAGATCTGATAGATAGAGTGCCTGAAGAACTATGGACAGGGGTTCGTGACATTGTACAGGAGGCAGGGATCAAGACCATCCCCAAGAAAAAGAAATGCAAAAAGACAAATGCTTGTCTGAAGAGGCCTTACAATTGCCGTGAAAAGAAGAGAAGCTAAAGGCAAAGGATGAAAGGAAAGATTTACCCATTTGAATGCAGAGTTCCAAAGAACAACAAGAAGAGATAAGAAAGCCTTCCCCAGTGATCAATGCAAAGAAATAGAGGAAAACAAGAAAACGGGAAAGACTAGAGATCTCTTCAGGAGAATTAGAGATACAAAGGGAACGTTTCATGCAAAGATGGGCTCCATAAAGGACAGAAATGGTATGGAGCTAACAGAAGCAGAAGATATTAAGAAGTGGCAAGAATACACAGAAGATCTATACAGAAAAAGATCTTCATGACCCAGATAACCATGATGTTGTGATCACTCAACTATAGCCAGACATCCTGGAATGCAAAGTCACATGGGCCTTAGAAAGCATCACCACGAACAAAGTTAGCGGAAGTGATGGAATTCCAGTTGAGTTATTTTAAATCCTAAAAGACGATGCTATAAAAGTGCTGCACTCAATATGCCAGCAAATTTGGAAAACTCAACATTTACCACCGACCTGAAAAAGGTCAGATATCATTCCAATCCCAAACAAAGACAATGCCAAAGAGTGTGGAAACTACCACACATTGCACTCATGGCACATGCTATTAATGTTCAAAATTCTCCAAGCCAGGCTTCAACAGTATGTGAACCATGAACTTCCAGGTGGTCAAGCTGGATTTAGACAAAGCAAAGGAACCAGAGATCATATTGCCAGCGATCTGTTGGATCATCAAAAAAGCAAAAGAGTTCCAGAAAATCATCTACTTCTGCTCTATTGACTATGCCAAAACCTTTGATTGTGTGGATCACAACAAATTGGAAAATTCTTAGAGATGGGAATACCAGACTACTTTACCTGCCAAATATAGGGCAACTCAATTAAGAATCTACCTAAAACTCTTTTCCTCATTTTGTTTAGAAGACGCTATGGACTGGCTTTATCCTTGAACAGAGCAATATGTTGCTGCTGAGGTAGAATTAAAGGGGCTCCTAAAAGGCAATTACCTACTACTAGCAATAAAGACTGGGTTTGCCCAGTGGCTCAGTGGTAAAGAATCCATCTGCAGCGCTGGAGACATAAGTTCAATTTCTGGGTCAGGAAGTTGCCTTGGAGGAGAGCAGGGAAACCCAGTCAGGAATTCTTTCCTGGAGAATCCCACAGTCAGAGGAGCCTGGCAGGCTACAGTCCATCGGATCACAAAGACTTGGACATGACTGAAGCTACTGAGCACTCACACAAGCGTGTACAGCAATAAAGACTGAACTGTTGAGACTCACATGTGTAAATTTCAGACTCCAAAGAGTACATATAATATGCATTCACTTACATGGAGTTCTACCAAAAAAAGTAAATAGTGGTGAAAAACATCATCATAATTGTTATATACTGAATATGAGGGACAGAAGTGGGTATTAACTTAGAAAATTTCTGGATTCATGGTAACATTCAATATCTTGATAGGAGTTTGGATTATGCATGTCTATACATTTGTTAAATCTCATCAAATGCTATACCTAAGATGTATGCATTTCCCTGTTGGTAAAACTTACCTTAATAATGGAAACATAAGTGTAGAATCAGTTAATTATATGCATGCTGATGTGTCTAGGGTAAAGTATAGTGATGTCTGCAACTAACTTTGAAATTAATTAAAAAACCAAGATTGATTGGTAGCTAAAGATAAAGATAGATGGATAGATATGTGATTAAGACAATATAGCAAAATATTAATTATAGAATCTAGGTTAAGACTATACAATCTTTATTTTGTATCCTTAATTAATTTATTTATTTTTTACAATAGATGGATTGGTGGGAAAAGGACAGTTTCCCCTCTTTAAGTTTTCAACTCTTTTGAATTGAAATACTCAAAAGCACTTCCTCAAAACCTGTCAGGCCTTCAGAAATTCCCTTTATTAAATAATATAAGGCTTGTTAGAGCTTCCCAGGTGACACAGTGGTAAAGAATTCACCTGCCAATGCAGGAGACACAGGAGATGTGGGTTCAAGACCTGGGTTGGGAAGATTCCCTCAAGTAGGAGATGGCAACCCACTCCAGTATTCCTGGAAAATTCCATGGACAGAGGAACCTAGAGAGCCCCAGTTCGGGGTTGCAAGGAGTTAGACACAACTGAGCAACTGAGTACACATGCACATAAGACTAGTTAGATTATTTTCCAGTATCTTTCTTTTGAAATGCAAACTCAGACACATGCAAAATATATGGCATTGCAAGAGAAGAAAATCTATGTTTAAGCAACTAGTTATGCACTTGGTACTATCAATATCTAATTTAATTCTTGAGAAATTTTTTAAATTAGGTATTATTTTAGGTGCCAAGGTCATGATTTTAGTATCAGTGGCCCCTTAGATTGTATGATAACTTAGAAATCAGTATTCCACACAACACTGTAGATTTTATTAATATCTTGATGTCTTTGGGACAACAAGATCAAAAATATTTTAAAAACTCTGAACACACATTCTGAAGAATCATTTTAAAAAGGAGAAAAGATCTTCCTTACTTTCCATCAAAATCCAGCCCTGTATGTTAGCAAGGGAGCTCCTTAGGAGATGCTCTTCTGTCTTTTCGTTAGTCTCAGTTCAGTTCAATTCAGTTCAGTCACTCAGTCATGTCCTACTCTTTATGACCCCATAAACTGCAGCACTCCAGGCCTCCCTGTCCATCACCAACTGCCAGAGTCTACCCAAACCCATGTCTATTGAGTCAGTGATGCCATCCAACCATCTCATCCTCTGTCGTCCCCTTCTCCTGCCTTCAATCTTTCCCAGCATCAGGGTCCTTTCAAGTGAGTCAGCTCTTCACATTAGGTGGCCAAAGTATTGGAGTTTTTGGATTGGAGTTTCAGCTTCAGCATCAGTTCTTCCAATGAATACCCAGGACTGATCTCCTTTAGGATGGACTGGTTGGATCTCCTTGCAGTCCAAGAGACTCTCAAGAGTCTTCTCCAACACCACAGATCAAAAGCATCAATTCTTTGGTGCTCAGCTTTCTTTATAGTCCAACTCTCACACTCATACATGACCACTGGAAAAACCTAAGTCTCAACTATCTACATTAAACTCAACATCTTGGCATTTGATGACCATAGTCAACTATTAATATTTTAATATTAATATTTTTAAAATGTAAGAATTATAATCATACATTGTCTTCCTCTATCTATATTTCAGATCCTGGAGAACTGCAGCTGGCTCTAAGCAAGGAAATAAAAGATAGGAAAGAAGACTTGTTCTCTGAGAAAACAGTTTGTTTGGGAAGATCTAATGTCATGTTCTTGGCTTAAGCTTATAAAATTGGAGTGGATAATAGATTCTGAAGTTTGTAGCTCTCCAAGTTGGGCATATAGCAGAGTCCACTCCATTCTAACTGAACAAACTGCTTTAATTCCATAAACAGATACCATGCAAACATTTCTAGAGAACAGTTTGTAAAGCTTATGAACTTGTCAGGAGCCCCTAGCCAGACAGAGTAGGGACACAGTTCAAACCTGTAATTGTTCATTTGTTTGTTTAATGTGCTTTTTCTCTGTACCAAGTTACGGTTTACACACAGTGTGAATTGGCTGGATAAGATTCCAGCACATAACTAACAACTGAGAATGGTGGACCATGGCAGCTTCATCTGAACAACACTGACATTGGTACTACCTAAGCTGAGCACCAAAGAGTTGACGCTTTTGAACTGTAGTGTTGGAGAAGACTCTTGAGAGTCCCTTGGACTGCAAAGGGATCCAATCAGTCCATCCTAAAGGAGATCAGTTCTGGCTGTTCATTGGAAGGACTGATGCTGAGGCTGAAACTCCAATACTTTGGCCACGTCATGTGAAGAGTCGACTCACTGGAAAAGACCCTGATGCTGGGAGGGATTGGGGGCAGGAGGAGAAGGGGATGACAGAGGATGAGATGGCTGGATGGCATCACTGACTCCATGGACGTGAGTCTGAGTGAACTCTGGGAGTTGGTGATGGACAGGGAGGCCTGGCGTGTTGTGATTCATCAGATTGCAAAGAGTTGGACACAACTGAGAGACTGAACTGAAGTGAACTGAGAAATGGCAGGACTGGGGGTGTCAAGAAAGCCTGGAGCACAGTGAAAGAGTTTACAACAGGTAAACAGAGCAAAGAAAGGAAAAGAGGAAGGCATCCAAAATAAACTTCATCCATCTCCCAGTTTGTCAACCCCATGCATTATTCTAATTGGTTATATGTGTAACAGAGGTAGGATTATGGTACACTCGGGTTTGCCCAGGATGGTCCTGGTTTATGTTTGTTGTCTCTGTGGATTATAAATTTTATGGTCATCCTATTTAGAAAGGAAAAAAAAATTTATATTAACAAATGTTCATTAGGAAAAAAGTATACCTTATGAGAAGAAAACATTTTTTAAGTTGAACGTAACTGTAATTGAATGGCAGCCAGAGTATTTTGTGCAGCTACCATTTTATTTGCCCTGCTATTCACTTACTGGCTAACCACTTCTTGGAGCATCAATCCAACTACAATGACTGTTTACAGAAAAGCTTTGAGGTCATAGAAAGTTTGTTATTCTCCTTTCAGAAAGTGATCTCTGGTCTAGGCATATTGCTCAAATACCCAGGTATTTTTACATAACTATCACACATACATTGTTATATAAATGTCTATTTCACGTTCAGTGTGAACTTTAATTTGTCTTTTCAAATACGAAATGAAATCTGTCTAAAGAATGAGAAACCACCATCTCTAGTTCTTGTTTGTCCCCAATTTACTTTGTATTTATGTCTTATTTTATATAAATAGTGAACTAAATACTCACAATGCTTTAAAGATTAAATAAACTGAAGAAAAACTCCTTTAACACCCTGCAAAAGCTAGATAACCTTTCTAAGTTTGTTGAGATAGTACATAGTGACAGTTTATTAGAAGCCATTTAAACTTTGTCAAACTGCTACAAAGATTTGTGTTCTCTGCAAAGGATTCCTTGGCAGAGTTCAAAGTAAATTCTGATTATGCATGCTAAGTCATTGATAAGACTGATCAAGGAAGAAGTAAATATAGGTGTGTATCTTCCTAAGGGATCTCAGTAGAATTAAAGCCTCTCCTGTTCACATCACATTATCAATTAACTATGTAACCTTGGACACATCACCTCACTTCTCTATACTTCAGTTTCCTCATTTGAAGAACTAAGATGTTGGGTTTAAAATTTTTTCAGTTGAGAAACTTTAGAAAACAATGTGATATTTTGATAACACCTGGAAAAAAAATTTTTGTTCTAATATCTTAAGCCTTTAAAATTTGGAACAGGAGAGAATGACTTTAAGGACATACAAAATGCTTAGTGTATATCAAACACATTGCCAGGAAATTTCCTTATGTTGTAGCACTGGGTATTTAAAATAATCCTGGAAGGAATAAATAGCATACCTGAGGATGATCTACTAAAGAAGAAATAAGCCAGACATATTTTAAAAATTGCTCAAGACCATATGTTAGTAACTGGCAGCACCAAGGATCAATGTCAGGACTCCCCATTTCAAACTCCATGATACTAATCAATATGACGCCCTAACCCCACACCAAGCCCAGTCTGGGCATGTGGGGTTAGGACTCTGAGGAACCACTGTCTGTGGCCTTGACACTAAATAACTACATACCTTTAACAAATCTTTTCTTAGTTTCCGAATTTTTAAGTGATAGACTCAACAAGATGGCTTCCAAAATTTATTTCTTATTCCACAGCAATCATCTGAAAAGTCCATCATGTCTAATCTCAAAGTCCTTTTCTGATGCCCATAAAGTCTTAAGAAATTACATCCTTCACTTCCTTATTGCAATGATCAATGCAAATACCTGATGGTAGCTCAAAATTGGTTACAGTGAAGATGGAGAGAACACAAAAATGGAGAGAACTCAGGAGATTTTAAGGCTATTTAGGGAATAAAGCCTGTAGAATTCAGCTACATATTAGGATGCAGGATATAGAGTAGGAGAGAAATAGTAATAAGAGGAGGGCCTTCAGTTTCTAGTTTTTATGAAAGGGTGAAGGTGGTGGGATTCACAGTTGGCCAAGAGTATTTGGCTAAAGCACAAGGGTGTTTATACAGAGGTAGTTTTCCATTTTCTAGCTAAAAAAGGTTATCCAATATGACATTTGCTGCTGGTATTTCACAGTGGAAAAAACAGCTAGTCTCACATGGAAACACACTTGTGCCACAATCTGCTAAAGTACATGGTTAGAGGAATCCATGAAATAAGAAAGAAAATGTGTCTCAGTCCTTTCTTTTCAACCCATAAACTTGATCACATGGATGGTCATATCTATTCAGACTCGGAACTAGAACACGACACATGACTCTGGCTCTCAGATACTCTCTGCCTGAGTCAGCCACCCTCAGGTGCAGAGCACGATTTTTAAAAGCCTCATTCCAGGCTGCAGTGAAAGAAACAAGATTAAAATTGTACTAATGAGAGGCACTTACTAGTGCTTTCCTTTTCTTCCACACAGCTTAGCCTAAATGTTTCATATTTCAGTTCATAATCTTAAATCTGTTTTCATATGATAATGTTCTCCTGAGGAATATGCAGGAGGTTGGCTCTCCATGACATTTATAAGAGGATAAATCTCATAATAATGTAATATTGGCAAAAACCCTGAGTATCTATTTCAGTTTCTCTATAAAACTTCCCATGAGTGTCTGTCTTCAATTTTATTGTATTATTGCATCCTTTATTTTGTCCAGACATAACATGATAACTAATATTCAAACTTTGCAGCTGTCTGGGAAGGAAGGAGGATTTCACTGTGTAATTCTGCAACTGCTGTAATTGCTGCTACAGTAGTTCGCCATTTTGAGTTTCAGCAAAATGAAGATCCAATACATAGATTGTTATCTCTATTTTCAAGTGTCATTTTTGATGGTTCCCAGAGAATATTTTTGAATTATACATTTTAGAAGTTGCTAAAAGGCAGAGCCTAGTGGCTTATGATTTTCATCTCTATAACAGCCAAGGGAGTATTAGTACAGTAGTAGAAAATAGTACATAATGTTAACACAAAAATGTCATTTATTTTAATACATAAATTCCCAAATGTATGTGTTTTCTTCTACTGTCTTATGATTATTACCTATATTATGATTTACTGAATTTTTCTTTGATTCAATATATTTTATTCAATATATTTATTTATAAAGTAAATGTTATCACTATAGTTTAACTGGGAAAAAAGTGAGTCTTTTTTCAAATATACACTAAGATAAACACAAGTGCCATAGTAGACAGCTTTGAAAGATGGTTCTAGTGATCCTCTCCACCCTATGTTCATGCCCTTGTGTGATCCCCTCCCCTTCGGTATGGACCGGAACCTGTGTAATACTCTCCTCTTCAGTGTGAACTGGAAAGTTGTTTAATCCCTTCCCCTTCAGTGAGGACTGGAACCTTGTGTAATCTCCTCCCCTGCAGTGTGGACTGGAGCTCATGACTTGCTTCTAATGACCAGGATAAGTACAGCAAAGGGGACGGGATGCAACTGCCACAGAACTCGGGCTGCCCCATGACAGGCACAAGTAAATCTGAACCATTAAGGTAGAGATCCCCCATTAGGTATTTTTAAAGGTCTCCAGGTAATTCCCACGTACAGCTAAAGTTGAGAAACTAACTGAATTTTAGGACCGCCCCAGGGAATGGCCCTTGGACCTTCTCTTCCCTTAGTGATATCAACACAGACTTCCAATAACACCTAGGTGCCTGAAACTTCTACATATCTAAAACTCCAGCATGTATTTCTCCCTTCAAATGTACATTCCTATAGCCAACTGGACTATTTCAAATTAGTACTGTGAAACTGAACTACTGACCCCACTCCAAAATTTGTTTCTCCATTATCTTCCCCTCAGAAATTGGCAACTCCACCCTTTAAATACTCAGGAGGAAAGACTGTATATCTCATATGCCACCTGCTAACAAATCCTGTTGGTTCTATTTTTTAAATATATCCAGAATTCAACTTTTCCTGTACCACGACGACTACTACTACCCAGGTCCAACCCACCATCATATCTTATCTGAAATATATGAAACCCTTTAATCTGCTCCAACTGCTTCCTTTCTTGTTCCTTACAGTCCGTGAATTACCCAGCAACCAGAGCAGTCCTTTTAAAATATGATTGATTATTTCACTCATGAGATCAGTGATTCACACTCTCACCAAGGGTAAAAATGAAAGTCATTAGAGACTTATGAGAACTTATAAGATCTAATTTTCCCAATTATGACCACTCTGACTTCATCTTCTACAAAACACACATGTAGACATTAATATAGCCATCTGCCTCTGACCACAAAAGCTTCTCAAGGGAAGAAATTCTTGCCTGTTCTGTTCATTACCAACTTTGTTCTCAAGAACAGTTTTTGACATGGAGTAAGTGCTCTATTAATACTTGCTGATTTCCATATGAATTTTTAGTGGTAAATATTATTTTTGGAAAAAAATTGTGATAAACATATTTTACCATTCCCCCAAAGAATGGCAATTATATAAATCTTATAGGGGAAAGGGTGTTTTAGAATTTAGAGGATAAACTATTTTATATTTTACTTTGAATTCTTCATGAATTTTTATTAAGCCTTTCATCTGAGGCTATACTCTTAGACCCCATGAACTTTTTGTTCTCACAGATATACTATACAATATTCCTCTGCCACAGATTACATTGCTAAGGCCATCCACAGAGTCAGGGAAAAAAAAATAAATCTATATAAATGTTTAATTACATTCAGCTTTCCATTCCTGTCCTGTGAAATACATGTTTTTGTACATGAAGAAAGATGATAACAGCCTCTGCTTTATTATTAATCACCATTGATCCTTTTGGGCTCTTTACTTGTCAGGAACATCATTTTTCAACCTGATGTGGTTGTACTCCAAGTAACTGAATCATTGCTTAAAAACTCACTGTTACTTTTCCAGTTATAATCTTTAAAAATTAACTGTTTAAATTTCTACCAAGCTTTAAGCTAAGTACCAAGAGGATCTGTTTTGTGTTCATTTAAATGGATTTTCTCATTCTGCAGATTGTTTAATGAGGATATAAGCTTCTTTTTTGTGTGAAAAACAAATTTTATAAAAGAATGTTGTTGCTGAAAATCCATTTTAAAACACAGTTAAATGGTAGATTGCATTGATATATTAGAGAAAATTATTCCAAGATAAATGATTCTGAATAAAAGAGTCTGATAGAATGATTGTATCTTTTCCTGGAGTCTGAGGCAGAGAAATTGCTTCTAATATGATAATGGACAAAATTTACATAATGCTAAATATATACCAGGAACTTCACATATATTTACTTATATACACCGCACAATATCCTTTGAGATATGTCTGATTCTCCCATCTTATAATAAGAAGAAAAACAAAACAATAATGAAGAAAAACAAGATCTGTCAAGATTACACAATTTATGTGATACTAAGATTCCAACAAGTTTTCTTTCCAAAACTAATTCCTCTTAAGCATGCTGCCGTATTGATTCCGTTGTCAAAATACAACAAACAATTCAAAAAGAGGTAGGGATAGACTTGTATATTCAGTGTAAAATATATGACTATACTGCTACTAGAAATATTTGGACCAAAAGTTCCCAACTCATGGAAATATTTTCCAAGTCTATACATAATTGAGACTGCCACAGTTCAAGCAAAATCAGCCTTGGACTTGGTCACCATTTCATATCAGCTCCTTTGATATTTCTCAAAGGCAGAGATTCTCCATTTGTAAGAATAGTGTCCTGATGCTTCCCTGACAGCTCAGTTAGTAAAGAATCCGCCTGCAGTGCAGGAGTCCTGGGTTTGATCCCTGGGTTGAGAAGATTCCCTGGAGAAGGGAAAGGCTACCCACTCCAATATTCTGGCCTGGAGAATTCTGTGGACTATATAGTCCATGGGGTCACAAGGAGTCAGATACAACTGAATGACTTTCACTTTCACTTTTTGTCTTCATCATCGTGCTTTCAGATCCTGGATATGATTCCAGAATTCTATACCTGGATTGCCTACTGTTTCCACTTTCCAGTTGTATCCTCCTTTCTACTTTCCTCACCTATTTCTTCCTAATTTTAATATCTGTGAAACCAGAGTCAGTTGCAATAGCAACAGAACAGGAATTTTTGAGCACATCTGAAGTAGCTCTAATTATTTCCCCATCATATGGTTATCAATGCAGATTACTAGAATAAGGCATTTTATAAAGCTCATCTGCAAGTTGGCCCATAAATTAAGGGATAGCTCTTACTAATAATGTACGTTTGTGAGTGTAATAATTTATACCAGCAAAGAAATGTTTCTTCTAAAGGATTTCCACCAACCACAAAAATGAGTATGATTGTCATTGAAGTTTTACCATAAATACTGTCACAACTGTTGAAATAAATTTCTAGGCCCAAGGCAGAGTGTCTCCCACCCAAAATGCCACATCAGCAAACTGAAACCGAGATCACTTTCCTGCAAATATACTCTGTTCCTGCAAATGCTCCAGAGTATATACAGTCAGCCAGTTCACAAAATGCTGAGCCAGTTCTGAGCTCTGTACTTATTTCCATGCTTCTTATTCATTCCCCATCTTTCTCTTCCTTGTTCCTTATACTTTCTTCTATAAAAGTTTCCCAACTTCTGCCCCATTTTACAGTTCTCTGGACCCTTGAGAAGAGAGATTGCTCACTTCATGAAGTGTTGAATAATGTTTGTTTATATCACATAAATTACTTCCTTGTTAAAAAAAAATTGAAATACAGTTGATTTACAATGTTGTTAATGGTACAGTGTTAATCAAGGGAGTGATTCAGTTACATTAACTTGTCTTCTTTCATAGTTTTTAATACAAGAGAGTTCTGAGATGAGTATGAATAATATCTCAAAAAAACAAAAATAGCTTATCTAAGTTTACACAATAAGGAAGTAACAGAAACAAAATATGAACTGAGGGTGTCTGACTCCAGAGCCAAGTAATATACTATATAATAGTATACTATGCTTTTTCATGTTACCAGCACTATATTCTCAATATCTGTGAACCTAAAAGTCTTACAAGGATTTGACAAAGATCAACTGAATGTATTATTGACAGAAGCAAAATCTGGACAATAAAATAGTTTATCAAATGTGTTAGTCTATCAAAAAAATTAAAATGTATAGTATCAAAACATTTTTCCTTTAATTAATTTAAATGCATTAAAGAGCAAAGGAAAAAAGCTAAGCATGTGGTTACATAATATATCCAGAGACAAATTCTAGATCAGGGATGAACAAACTTTTTTCCAAAGGCTAAACAGTGAGGATTTTAGGCTTTTCAGATAATACAGCTCTCTCTCTAGCAACCTCTCAATGACACTGTAAGAAGCCAGCCATGCTGCTGCTGCTGCTAAGTCGCTTCAGTCGTGTCCGACTCTGTGCGACCCCATAGACGGCAGCCCACCAGGCTCCACTGTCCCTGGGATTCTCCAGGCAAGAACACTGGAGTGGGTTGCCATTTCCTTCTCCAATGCATGAAAATGAAAAGTGAAAGTGAAGTCACTCAGTCATGTCCAACTCTTCACGACACCATGGACTTCAGCCTACCAGGCTCCTCCGTCCATGGGATTTTCCAGGCAAGAGTACTGGAGTGGGGTGCCATTGCCTTCTCTGAAGCTAGCCATAGATATACAAAAATTAATGAGTGTGGTATGTCACAGTAAAACTTTATTCATGGACACTCAAATTTGAATTTCACATAATTTTCACAGATCATGAAATACTATCCTACTTTTGATTTTTTCCAACCATTCAACAATTCAAAATTTATTCTCGACTCATGGGCTTCCCAGATGGTGCCGTGGTAAGGAATCCTCCTGCCAGCACAGTAGACATAAGAGACATGGGTTTGATCCCTGGGTCAGAAAGATCCCCTTAAGAAGGAAATGGTAACCCACTCTAGTATTCTTGCTTGAAGAATCCCATGGACAGTAGAGCCTAGTGGGCTACAGTCCATGGGGCTGCAAAGAGTCAGACACAACTGAAGCTATTTAGCACAGCACATGGGCCACATATACAATTCAAGCAGCACTTTAAAACTGGGACACAGACCATAGTTTGCTGTACCCTATCTAAGCCTCTTTCGCAGTATCCTTACAAATAGTGAGACTTTGAAAAAGAACAGGAATTTGATTTCAAACCGAATGAGAGTCACTGAAATGTACTGGAATTGTTGTGTGTGTGTGTGAAATAATACACAGGAAGCAGAGTCATTTGAACATGTGTCGTGACAGACAAACAAGACAAAGAGCAGTGAAGTAGTACAAATGAGAGGAACAATCCTGTTATACAGTTAACTAGCAGGAGTTATGCCATTTATAAGACAATGGGAGAGACAAGGGGCCACTTACTTTAAACACTACACATGTTCAGAACAGATAGGTCAGAAAAATAGCATCAGCCACCGAAGGTCAAATTACATCTCCTTCAGCTAAGATGGCAAACAAATGATGCTTTTTAAATGAGGTGATTCAAATGTCTCATGTTCAGTCGTTAAAATGTACAGAAGAAGGCAGTATACAGATCTGAGTGTGCTATTTTCCATTTATACCAGAAGATGTAAGACTGCTGAACGGGGCTGCAGAAAAGTCCACAATCATTCAAGGGGAACCCATGCAAAGCCTTCGGTCCTTCTCTACCCAGACTCTCCCCTGTCCTCACAATAGCCATACACAGAGTTCTTTTCATTCTCAAGGGCTACCCCAACCCCTCCCCACTCTCCAGCTCTCCCCCACTGATGACCTTGTTTCTGTTGCAGAGAGAAATTGAAGCTATCAAGAATAACCTTCAGCTTCTTGCTTTTTGAGTGACAAACATCAGGATCTGGTTTCACTCCTTCTTTCAAATCTCAGAAGCTGAAAATGTCCTTTGGTCTTGTTTCCGGCCAGTTCCTGTACCTGTGACCTCAGTCACATCTCTCTCCTTTCTCTAGAACAAAGACTCTGTTCCACTGTGGATCTCATTTCTGCTATATTTTCATATGCCCCTCTTTCCCTGCTCCTTGTGCATGGCCTGCAAATATACTCAGCCCTTTCCTAGCTTAAAAACAAATCCAGGCAAAAAAAGTGGATGGTCCTAAAAGTTGTTACACCGAGTGACTTAAGTCAAACAGAGAGACGAATATCATGATATTACTTATGTGTGGAATCTCAAAGGAAAGTACAAAGAAACTTATCTACAAAACAGAAATATAGTTACCAAACCAAGACCGGGGGCTGACTGTGGCTCAGATCATGAACTCCTTATTGTCAAATTCAGACTTAAACTGAAGAAAGTGGGGAAAACCACTAGACCATTCAGATATGACCCAAATCAAATCCTTTATGATTATACAGTGGAAGTGAGAAACAGATTTAAGGGACTAGATCTTATAGAGTGCCTGATGAACTATGGATGGAGGTTCATGACTTTGTACAGGAGAGAGAGATCAAGACCATCCCCAAGAAAAAGAAAGGCAAAAAAGAAAAATGGCTAGCTGAGGAGGAATTACAAATAGCTGTGAAAAGAAGAGAAGTGAAAAGCAAAGGAGAAAACAAAAGATATACCCATTTGAATGCAGAGTTCCAAGGAATAGCAAAGAGAGGTAAGAAAGACTTCCTCAGTGATCAGTGCAAAGAAATAGATGAAAACAATAGAACAGAAAAGACTAGAAATCTCTTCAAGAAAATTACAGATACCAAGGGAACATTTCATTCAAAGATGGACTCAATAAACGACAGAAATGGTATGGAGATGACAGAAATGGTATGGGCGTAACAGAAGCAGAATATATTAACAAGACATGGTAAGAATACACAGAAGAACTATGCAAAAAAGATCTTCATGACCCAGATACTCATGATGGTGTGATCACTCACCTAGAGCCAGACATCCTGGAATGTGAAGTCAAGTGGGCCTTAGGAAGTATCACTAAGAATAAAGCTAGTGGAGATGATGGAATTCTAGTTGAGCTATTTCAAATCCGAGCTATATCAAATCCTAAAAGATGATACTGTGAAAATGCTGCACTCAATATGCCAGCAAATTTGGAAAACTCAGCAGTGGCCACAGGACTGGAAAAGGTCAGTTTTCATTTCAATCCCAAAAAAAGCAATGTCAAAAAAGGCTCAAACTACTGCACAATTGCACTCATCTCACATGCTAGTAAAGTAATGCTCAAAATTCTCCAAGCCAGGCTTCACCAATATGTGACCCATGAACTTCCAGATGTTCAAGCTGATTTTAGAAAAGGCAGAGGAACCAGAGATCAAATTGCCAACATCTGCTGGATCATGGAAAAAGGAAGAGAGTTCCAGAAAAATATCTATTTCTGCTTTACTGACTGTGCCAAAGCCTTTGACTGTGTGGGTCACAATAAACAGTGGAAAATTCTGAAAGAGATGGGAATACCGGACCACTTGACCTGCCTCTTGAGAAACCTGTTTGCAGGTCAGGAAGCAACAGTTAGAACTAGACATGGGACAACAGACTGGTCCCAAATAGGAAAAAAAGTATGTCAAGGCTGTATATCGTCACCCTGCTTATTTAACTACTATGCAGAGTACATCATGAGAAACACTGGGCTGGATGGAGCACAAGCTGGAATCAAGATTGCTGGGAGAAATATCAATAACCTCAGATATGCAGATACCACCCTTACGGCGGAAAGTGAAGAGGAACTAAAAAGCCTCTTGATGAAAGTGAAAGTGGAGAGTGAAAATGTTGGCTTAAAGCTCAACATTCAGAAAACTAAGATCATGACATCTGGTCCCATCATTTCATGGGAAATAGATGGGGAAACAGTGGAAACAGTGGCTGATTTTATTTTGGGGGGCTCCAAAATCACTTCAGATGGTGATTGCTGACTTTATTTTGGGGGGGCTCCAAAATCACTGCAGATGGTGATTGCAGCCATGAAATTAAAAGATGCTTACTCCCTGGAGGAAAGTTAAGACCAATCTAGACAGCATATTAAAAAGCAGAGATATCACTTTGTCAACAAAGATCCATCTAGTCAAGGTTATGGTTTTCCCAGTAGTCTTGCATGGATGTGAGAGTTGGACTATAAAGACAGCTGAGTGCCAAAGAATTGATGGTTTTGAACTGTGGTGTTGAAGAAGACTCTTGAGAGTCCCTTGCACTGCAAGGAGATCCAACCAGTCCTTCCTAAAGGAAATCAGTCCTGGGTGTTCATTTGAAGGACTGATAATGAAGCTGAAACATCAATATTTTGGCCACCTCATGAGAAGAGCTAACTCATTTGAAAGACCCTGATGTTGGGAAAGAGTGAAAGCAGGAGGAGAAAGTGACGACAGAGGATTAGATTATTAGATGGCATCACCGACTCAATGGACACGTGTTTGGGTGAACTCCAGGAGGTGCTGATGGACAGGGATGCCTGGCATGATATGGTTCATGGCGTCACAAAGAGTCAGACACGACTGAGTGACTGAACTGCACTGAACTGAAAAATGAAAGTAAAAGTGTGAATCACTCAGTCCTGTCCGACTCTTTGCTACCTCATGTACTATAGCCTATTAGGCTCCTCTATCCATGGGATTTTCTAGGCAAAAATACTGGAGTGGGGTTGCCAGGCCCTCCTCCAGGGAAAACAGAGTTACAGATGAAAAAAATAAACTTATGTTTATCAAGAGGTAAAGGGGTGGGGAAGGGTAAATTGAAAGTCTGAGATTGACATAAACACATTACTATATACAAAATAGATGGCTAATAAGAACCTATCGCATGGCACAGGGAAGTCTACTTCATACTCTGTAATGGCCTATATGGGAAAGAGTGTGAAAAAGAGTGGATGTACGTATTGTCTAACTGATTAACTTTGCTGTACACATGAAACTAACACACTGTAAATCAACTATTTTGTTGTTGTTGTTGCTCAGTTGTCAAGTCCGTCCAACTCTTTGCAATCCCATGGACTGCAACATGCCAGACTTCCCTGTCCTTCACTATCTCCCAGAGTTTGCTCAAGCTCTGGCAACCCACTCCAGTGTTCTTGCCTGGAGAATCCCGGGGATGGTGGAGCCTGGTGGGCTGCCGTCTATGGGGTCTTACAGAGTCCGACACGACTGAAGCGACTTAGCAGCGGCAGCAGCAGCAGCATGTCCATTGAGTGGACATAATCTTAGTGATGTGATCCAGCCATCTCATCCTCTGTCATCCCCTTCTCCTCCTAGCATCAGGGTCTTTTCCAACGAGTCAGTTCTTTGCATGAGGTGGCCAAAGTATTGCAGTTTCAGCTTCAGCATTAGTTCTTCCAATGAATATTCAGGATTGATTTCCTTTCAGATGGACTGGTTTGATCTCCTTGCAGTCCAACGGACTCTCGAGAGTCTTCTTTAACACCACAGTTCAAAAGCATTAATTCTTCGGCGCTCAGCTTTCTTTATGGTCCAACTGTCTTATTCATACATGACTACTGGAAAAAACCACAGCTTTGACTAGGCAGACCTTTTTCAGTAAAGTAGTGTCTCTGCTTTTCCAGATGCTGAGAAATGGTTTCAGTGACCAATCATATTGCGAGAAAAAAAGTTTCTATTTGTTAATGCACTGAATATCTCTAAAATAATTTTTCCCTTCAATTTTTTAAACTTTTGAACTCCCTTGTGTATAATTAACATTGTCTTCAACATTTGTATGGCCTTTTCTAGGATTAGAAGAGAATGGAGAAACACAATGCAGAGAATATTCTACTTACAGTTAGATCCCTCTGAAATACTTTCAATTAAACCAAGATTACTAGAAAAGATCCTTGCATTGCCTTTGCACGTGAATTTGAAATCACAAAGTCTATCCTGATTAGTTTTGAAATAGAAATTCAAGATTAACTGTTATATTCACTGGAGTTTTTGAGTGGAAAAAGTTCCACCATGTTATTTTGAAATGCAAATTATGTGAATAGCATTTATTCTATAGGTGTCATTCTACTTGAAATAGTAGTTTCAAGTCATCTTTGTGAAATGTAAACATGAAAGATATTGAGGTAAAATTCAATCAGGAGTGATTTTATGCAGAAGCTACAAAAATCAAATCACATTAAATATGTGTATATAAATTGATAAGTCAAATTCATCATTTTTGTGAGGTTCAGTTCAGTTCAGTTGCTCAGTCATGTTCGATCTTTGCAACCCTGTGGACTGCAACATGCCAGGCCTCTTTGTCCATCACCAACTCCCAGAATTTACCCAAACTCATGTCCATTGAGTCGGTGATGCCATCCAACCAACTCATCCTCTGTCGTCCCCTTCTCCTCCCGCCTTCAATCTTTCCCAGCATCAGGGTCTTTTCCAACGAGTCAGTTCTTCGCAACAGGTGGCCAAGTATTGGAGTTTCAGCTTCACCATCAGTCCTTCCAATGAACACTCAGGAATGATCTCCTTTAGGATGGACTGGTTGAATCTCCTTGTAGTCCAATAGACTCTCAAGAGTCCAACACCACAGCATAAAAGCATCAATTCTTTGGCACTCAGCTTTCATTATAGTCCAACTCTCACATCCACACATGACCACTGGAAAAACCATAGCCTTGACTAGATGGACCTTTGTTGGCAAGTTTGTGAGGTTACAAAGAAGTAAAGTGTATAATTAAACCTAATACTTAATTTTATGTTTTTCCAAATATCTGGAATAATTTTCTTTAGTTATTCCTTACCACTCAACTGTTTACAGTTTACATCTCTTCAACTTTACCTTTTCTTAAAATAAATGATGTTGGCAACAGAATCATAGAATCACAAAATCAATTAGGATTAATGTTCATTTTTCTCTACACATCCATGTCTGTTCTTTTTCAGTTTGTTCTGTGCGTGTGGGAGAGGGGGAGAGGACTTACTAACCAGGATCAGCTGCCTTAACATTTTCTCTGTGAACTTAACCAAACATGAACACCAAAAGAGATGAAGGAGGAAACTGGTCACAGTGCTTATTCCCCTAGTTCTATCCTGCAGGCGTGCCTGGAGGCTGGCTGCATCTATCCAACCTCAATCCAGTTTATGTCGAGCAGCCCTCTCCATATGCAGCTGTCTATCTCAAGGTACAGGTAATCACACCCTCTCTTCACACTGTGAGGCCTAGGATTAGAAAAATCTCCTTGTTACTAACTCTAGCATGCTGCCTGATTTCTCTTGGTATATCTCTATTCTTCTTATATTTGTGAATATGAGAGCTTTTATTAAATTCTGTTCAAAATATTCTAATTTGAGTAACGCGTCTAATCCCTGATGGAACCAGGACTGATATTGTAATTAATCTAATTATATATATACATATATGTATGTGTGGCTCAGCAGTAAAGAATCTGCCTGCCAACACAGGAGGTAGGGAGACACGGGTTGGAGCTCTGGGTAAGGAAGAATTCCTGGAGGAGGGAATAGTAACCCACTGCAGTATTCTCGCCTGGAAAATCCCATGGATAGAGGACCTGGTGGGCTATAGTTCATAGATTCGCAAATAGTCAGAAGGATTGTATGACAGAACACACACACACACAAACACACACAACACACACACACACACACACACATATATATAATATATATATACTTAAAATCTGGTGGAGAGATGTTNTTTGTGAGGTTACAAAGAAGTAAAGTGTATAATTAAACCTAATACTTAATTTTATGTTTTTCCAAATATCTGGAATAATTTTCTTTAGTTATTCCTTACCACTCAACTGTTTACAGTTTACATCTCTTCAACTTTACCTTTTCTTAAAATAAATGATGTTGGCAACAGAATCATAGAATCACAAAATCAATTAGGATTAATGTTCATTTTTCTCTACACATCCATGTCTGTTCTTTTTCAGTTTGTTCTGTGCGTGTGGGAGAGGGGGAGAGGACTTACTAACCAGGATCAGCTGCCTTAACATTTTCTCTGTGAACTTAACCAAACATGAACACCAAAAGAGATGAAGGAGGAAACTGGTCACAGTGCTTATTCCCCTAGTTCTATCCTGCAGGCGTGCCTGGAGGCTGGCTGCATCTATCCAACCTCAATCCAGTTTATGTCGAGCAGCCCTCTCCATATGCAGCTGTCTATCTCAAGGTACAGGTAATCACACCCTCTCTTCACACTGTGAGGCCTAGGATTAGAAAAATCTCCTTGTTACTAACTCTAGCATGCTGCCTGATTTCTCTTGGTATATCTCTATTCTTCTTATATTTGTGAATATGAGAGCTTTTATTAAATTCTGTTCAAAATATTCTAATTTGAGTAACGCGTCTAATCCCTGATGGAACCAGGACTGATATTGTAATTAATCTAATTATATATATACATATATGTATGTGTGGCTCAGCAGTAAAGAATCTGCCTGCCAACACAGGAGGTAGGGAGACACGGGTTGGAGCTCTGGGTAAGGAAGAATTCCTGGAGGAGGGAATAGTAACCCACTGCAGTATTCTCGCCTGGAAAATCCCATGGATAGAGGACCTGGTGGGCTATAGTTCATAGATTCGCAAATAGTCAGAAGGATTGTATGACAGAACACACACACACACAAACACACACAACACACACACACACACACACACATATATATAATATATATATACTTAAAATCTGGTGGAGAGATGTTTATTGACTTAGAAAATCAAAGAAAACTGAATCCTAAACTGACAGCGGGGTAAACTATGAAGAAATGGATGTATACAGCAAAACGAAATGAATCTGATAGTAGACGTGGTGATAATCAAAAATAGGATTAAAGTTTGAAAAATCTGTTAAAGAACCATTTGGACTTTAAGATTCCACTGTTTATTCCATGCAACCAGGTGGCAGCCCCATTCCAGGTCAGGGAGATCAGGGGTTTGCATAAATCATAGAACTTCACTTAAAAGCTGTATCACTTATAGTATACAAGGGTAAACAAAGAAATTAAGGAAAAATTAATACCCTGGCTCCTAATTAGGCTCCACGTTTTCTTCTCCAATTTGGCTCACCAAACACTTCATATGAGATTTTAGAAAGATACCTGGAGAATACAACAAGATCAGAGAAGAGACCCAAAGACATTGATAACAGGAACTTCTTAAGCAAATGGAAATGTAGAATCATCCCATGGAGAAATTCACAATTGTCTAACTCAGTCCATGAGACTAGAGCAACTATTAATATATTTTTAAATGTTCTATAATTTTATATGAACATGTAATCAAGCACCACCAAGTACCAAATATACAGAATTTCTACTATGAAAGACAAGGATTAAAACAACTTTCCAAAACAAGCAGCATGAAGATAGCAAAGACTGTGCATAAACTTCAAAAATTTATCAACAATATATTAACATTTTCCAGAAGGTAATAAAAGATCTTGCACTCATTAGTAAGAACAGAATACTATAAAAAAGAAACATTCTGGGGGAAAAAATGAAGAATATTTGGAAATTTAAAGTATGATAGCAGAAAGTGAAAACTCAATTGGAGAATGTTGGAAGATGAAATTGTTGACTTCTTCCTGAAAGTATAACAAAACACAAAGTAATTCAAAATGGATAAAGGAAAAATG
The DNA here is from genome assembly GCA_006410615.1 of Neotragus moschatus. Classification (NCBI taxonomy): domain Eukaryota; kingdom Metazoa; phylum Chordata; class Mammalia; order Artiodactyla; family Bovidae; genus Neotragus; species Neotragus moschatus. Next base: position 1,804,025 of record SJYA01000665.1, read on the forward strand.
TTTAAAAAAATAGAACAATGAAGAAAGTCTAATATCTGAAATTGTAATAGTTACAGAAAACAGAACAGATATGGAAGCAGAAATCATCAAAGAAATAATTTTAGAAAATTCTGTATAACTGACAGACATGGTTTTTCATACTAAAAGAAACAAACTAAGTAAACAGATTATTAACTCAAAGAGAAACCAAAGAACATTTAGAACACTAAGGATAAAGAAAAGATACTACAGGCCTACAGGAAGGGATGCAAAGAGCCATAAAATCTCAAAACTTATATTCTAAGATTTATCAACAGCAAATATAAATACTTGAAGATAAACAATTTCAACAACATGAGGGAAAATGTTGTCCAATCTAGAACTGTATATCCATCCAAATTATTAGTCAAATGTGAGGATAAAGTGATGTCATCTTCAGACATGAATAGTCTCAGAAATTTAACTGTATGTATAGAGGGTAAACAGTCTAGGTAGAAGCAGGTCAGAATGCTCTGAGAAGAACATATGTTACTGATATAATACCTGAAAGGAATGAACACCTTAAGAAGAGATTTAGATATCTGGAAGAGAGTATGAGATTAAATTATTGATAAATACCTTATCCAAAAATCAAGCAAAAACAATAGAATTACTAATACAACTGAATAGATGAGATATATTAGTAATAAATATATTTTTAGATAAAGAAAAATACAATATAATCTTCAATTAAGCAAGAAATAGTGTAATTGTAGTTTACTACATGGCTCATCTTAATTTGCATATTAGGAAGATAAATATGAACATTAATATAACCAAAATGATGATTAAAAACAATACTGAGACATTGGAGGCAAGGGAGGTGTGTACGTGAGTAGTGGCAAAATGGGAGAATTGGTAGTCCTTAAGGGAAAAATCAAAAGATAAAACCTAAAATTTTTAAAATAACAACATAGCAATATACACATATTATTTAGATGTAGAGGTTAATAAAAGAATCAACTAATAAATTGTTAATTTTTTACATTTATTTTTTATTGAAGTACAGCTAAACCACAATTCTGTGCCACTTTCAAATTTTAATAGTTGACTAATTCTTCTTAAACTCAGTACCATTTCAACCCCCTGGCATTCAACTTATTCAACTATATTTCTTCCCTTCATTATAAGCAATGGAAACATCAACCCATGTTTTGCAACCCAGCTTTTTCATGTGTACAAATCCTTGATGAAAATTATTCAATATAAATTGAATCCATTCATTCATTAATATACGTGAATTATGTATTTCCTCAACCTAAAATATCCCTAAAAATGTAAACCTACAAAGGTATTTCCTCAACCTAAATTATTCTCAATGGTAGGCAAATATGAAGAATCCAATCACTATTTCTGCCCTTTCCTAAGCTCTCTTCCATTGGACTTTTCAGTTAGTACAATGTTATTTGAGAATTGGCCTTGTCAGTATATTTTTCAACATTTCCAAAATCACAAAGAAACATTTACATCATTCTTTCTTTAAAATGTAAAATGTTGGGGGTTTTATATAATGGGGTTTTTATATAATGATGTTTTGATACTTGGCACTAAAAATTCTATCCCCCTTCAAATAAGACTTAGTTTCAACATCAGAGCAAGAAAGGGTTGTTCCTAATTCCTGTATTAAATGGGATATATTATCCCTGAAGGACTTTACCCAGTCATCAAAGACGAGAGGTTCTGAACAGGACATATATTTTAGCTGTACACAAGTTAATCAACTCCTGTCAGTAGGTAGGGGCGTTAGAGTGCCAGGCTTCAAGAGCACAGCGGGAGTAAGCAAGGCACAAGAACTTCCTCAGATGTACAGGCAACCCACCTCCTGTCTGTCCCCAAGTCTACATATCTTTCCGTAACTCTGTGACCTGGACGTTAAAGGCAGTAGTCAGGGATACTGCAGGGATTGATGGACTTTTCTGGAGCACTCGGGGACTCATGCCTTGGGCAAGGAATGTAATCATTCATATATACAGGGTTTCATTTTTGCTTCTGTGACAGATACAACATTGATTTCTTATTTCAAGAAATCATTTAAACATCACTCAAACCAAAGATATGTTAGGAACCCATTTAACTATTTGCTGGCCTAAATGCATATGTAAATAGAATGAAATGGAGAGTGTTCCTGTAGCAAGAGGCAAGACCTTTACTGAGGCAGTGGTTTCTCTGGGGACAATTAGCAATGACCACAAAAGGTCTCTTAGGGTCACAAAGAGTCGGACAGGACTGAAACAACTTAGCATGCACACACACATGTTAATACAAAGTGAAAAGTGAAAGTGTTAGTCACTCAGTCGTGTCCTACTCTATGCTACCCCTGGCGGGCTACCCCTACTATAGCCCACCAGGCTCCGCTGTCCATGGGATTCTACAGGCAAGATTACTGAAGTGGGTAGCCATTTCCTTCTCCAGGGGATATTCCTGGCCCAGGGGTCAAATCCGGGTCTCCTGCATTGCAGGCAGATTCTTTACTGTCTGAGCACCAGGGAAGCCCCCTTAATACAAGGTTATGCACTTTAACCTGGGCTAACACAGAGGCTGCTGGAGAGAGGCAGGCTAAAGGGAGAGGGATTTGGTTACTTTAGTATTTGCCAGCTTCAAGTTCAAATCAAATTCAACCATTCCATATTTCATGATAATTCTCTAAAAATCCCTGGGGCCATATTTATAGCACTTGTACATTCCAGCTGCAGTGCTCCTGCAAGGAAAGAAGAGCCCCGTGTCATTTAGTGCATGATGGTCGATTACAAATCTCCACTGATATATCGATACCAGGCTCTGATCCAGGCATGTCACATACGTTATCTCACGTAAACATCACAATGATCCTTGAGGTAGGTACGGTAACATTCATTCTACATATGAGAAAACTGAGTTTTCTAGAAATTGAGCACCTTGCTTACAAGTGTCACAGCCATGGCTAGAAATCACTTTGTCAGACTGCCTATTCCTCATCTGTCAGTGAGGATAACATGCAAGTCTTACCCTGAGAGAAGCTATGTCTGCTGAGATCTTCTACCGTCCCCAAATCCCAGCCCTCTTTCATGTCACAGCCACCAAGAACATGGGATGAGAAAGGAAAGGGTAAATGAGGTAGATAGACACCAAGCACAGAGGGAAAGGGGTTGAGGAGACAGCATTTTAGATTTTCCTTTAAAATATATAGATAAAAATATGAAACAAATATGGAAAATATCAACAAATGCTAATTGTAAGTAGCTGGTGTATTAATTTCTGTTGTATAAACTTTATACTTAGCCTATATGGTTGAAATAGTTCATGTTAATTTTTTTAATATTTATTTAATATAAAAAGTAGCTCTGGGCCAAATTGGGACATAAACAGGACTACCACACTGATGTTTTAGACTGTTATCTAAAAGAACTAGTCAGTAAAGTTTTCCATAGAGAAAATGACAGTCTTGAGACTGTGACAACTCTCATAGCTGAGTGAAGAATGCATTGAAAAGGGAAAGTAAAGGGTTAGAGAAACCAGTGAAAAGGCCACTCCCACAATTACGACAGAATCTGACAAGGTGTGAGGCATGGTGAGGATCAAGGAAAATTAAGAGGATAGAATGGAAGTGAAAAACTTCTAGGAGAGGGTTTGCGGTGACTTTGTGACTGATGGACTGTCAAGGACAGAGAAATCAAATATAATCCCAAACTTCCCAGGCCAGTTAGTTAAATTGACACATAGTCAAGGAAAAAGCAGCACAGGTCTGAAAGGAAAAGTTATCAGTTCAGTCTGGCGCTACTATTTAGAAGTGCTGACAGGATATCAAACGTGAGACATCCACAGGCAATTAGAAATATGGGCCAAGAGCTGTCAAGAAAGATCAGGGCTGAAGGTAGATCATTGCTGGTCTTCTGCACAAGAGTGATCAGCAAGGACAGGAAGCTGAGTAAGACTCTCCAGAAAAGAGAACTCCCCAAAAAGAGAAAGACAGAGGATAGGGAGAAAAGCTGGGGAATCTAACAGTACAATACAGTTAAGAAATATCTGCCTCATGTAAACACACTCTTAGCAAAGAAATTCTTAGGATCTTGAATTCATCCTGAGGGAGTCGAGGCCGAAGAGCACTGCCAGTATATCTGGGATGTTCCAGGAATAGCTGTAAGTATTTCATATGATCCTACTTGTCTCTCACAACAGCTCCGTAAGGTGATATGATGTCAGTTAGATAAAAGGGGAACCCATAGCTCTGAGTTAGGAAGGAATTTACCCAAATTCACACAGCTAACAAGTGGCACAAGTGAAGAAGTGAAGTGAAAGTCACTCAGTCATGTGAACTTTAGAGGCCCTGTCTTAGTGCTGTCCCTGTGCTTTCTGTCTGTAATGAAGTCATAAGTGAACATGAAAACAGAGGTTTCAGAACCAGAAGTAATGGATGAACTGTGGTGTAATCTGACCTTGGCAGGTGCCCAGTAAGACTGCCATCCACTTTAACTCCCCCTAAACACTGCAACCCACAGCACATGGAGTAGGTGAGAAATTTGCTTTAGAAATATCAGTGTTGTTTATAAGTCCTGCTTTTTACAAACAGAACCCATGAGTACCTGGGTTTAAGCCTCCAATTCCCATGTATAATTTGAGTCTCAGCCCATTTCAAATAGCCCGCTGGCAGCTCATATTCAGTGCACTGTCTATGACATAGAAGGTAAAGCGGGGAAAAAAAATCAAAATCAATACCGTTGCTACCATTCTATCAATAGGCATAGTACCTCAGGGATCAAGGCTTCTGAAAGATCAAAAGAAATAAGGAAAGGAGTTAAGTTCCAAATCTATACTTGGTTTCTGCCACTACCCATGGGGTAGGATAATACTGACCAAGGTCTCCTTATTAGCACTCAATCAGTAACAATTTTTTTAAACCTCAAAATCTTTAAAGCCTTTAAATGGCTCCTTAATATGGTAGTGTACTAAATATTCTGATATATTATGTCACCTGTATTGCTCCAAAAATCTATGACCTGAACTGGCCCCCAGACAGAATAAATTTTGCACATAGAAACAGAAAATATTTTGTACCTTGGTCACTGGCCTTGAAGGATGGAAATTATCAGGAAACTACAGTACTGGTGGGTTGCTACAAAGTATGTATTTGCTTACTGCTGTTCTGGGTAAGCCTTATCATACAGTAGCCCGCAAAATGCTGAAAGGACATGAAATGAATGATCTGAAGACTATCAGTTAGAACTGTTGCCAGCACATCAGTAAAAGACAGAGAAATCTTTCCAGACAGACCACAGAACTACGTAAATGCCAAGTCACTCTTTTCCTTCATCTGGTGTGAAAGAGATACACAGACTGAAAATCAACCTTGTGTTGATTCCTCTCTTTAATGCACTGACTTGTTAATCTAATAGCTTAATTTTATGGGCTAGCTATTTCAGATCAATAGTCGCACTCCACAAACCCATAGTTTACACTACCAACTGTGCACCAGATGTAAATGAGGACGGTAAGCACATGAATCAATGGGACACATGAATACATATGCCCAAGTGGCAGAGAATACTGTTAAAAGAAAAAGAAACAGTAGTTGAAGAGAAAACCTCTCCTGAGGGGAATTTTATATTCACTCTTCCTCTTTTTAATGGCTTTGAAAATTGAAAGCAGAAAGATATGATATATTACTAAAACTGTAAATATTCTTGTGTGATATTTTTGCATAAAGTGTATACATTCATTTTGGTTTCTTTAAATCTCTCATTCTTAGAAACACTGACTCAAAAGAAATACTGACATATGTGAGGTGCTTTGCAAAACTTATTTTAATGTTTTAACTTTGCATTAAGTAGTTTTTGTCATTGTTATGTTTTAAGCCAGTTCAGTAAACTGTCATGCATACACATCCACGAGTATATGCTTTGAATGTGTTTTTAAAAAGAGTTTTGACTTGCTAGTACCATAGAAAAATAGCATAATTTGAATACGGATTGAAATTCAGCAACTTAAAACCACTTTCAGTTAGGACATAGTTGATGTCCATGATCAAGGTACATTTTTGTGGAATATACAGTACATACAACTTTTCCAAATTTGGCCCATTTGAAGCAAAAGCCTATTGGTACTGCCAGGAGGATCTGGGAAATCATCAATGTAGCTCAGAAAAATGGATGGTCTTGCCTGCTGCTTCTGTGTTTTAATCTCACTATCACGACTCATAGGTGAAGAGGAAAATCTGACTCATTGATTTTATTACCATATTTCATCAATTCTAAGACATTTTTGCTTATTGCAGTACAGTTCAGTTCAGTTGCTCAGTCGTGTCCAACTCTTTGCAGCCCCATGGACTACAGCACACCAGGCTTCCCTGTCTTCACCAACTCCCAGAGCTTCCTCAAACTCACATCCATTGAGTTGGTGATGCCATTCAACCATCTCATCCTCTGTTGTCCCCTTCTTATCCCACCTTCAATCTTGTCCAGCATCAGAGTCTTTTCCAATGAGTCAGTTCTTCACATCAGGTGGCCTAAGTATTAGAGTTTCAGCTTCAGCACCAGTCTTTCCAATAAATATTCAGGACTGATTTCCTTTAGGATGGACTAGTTGGATCTCCTTGCTGCCCAAGGGACTCTCAAGAGTCTTCTCCAACACCACAGTTCAAAAGCATCAGTTCTTCGGTGCTCAGCTTTCTTCATAGTCCAACTCTCACATCCATACATTTCTAACTAGAAAAACCATAGCTTCTGCATATTTAACCCCCTCCCCCAAATTGTGATGTATCTTTAATCTATTGCATCATAGAATTAATTAGAAGCATTTGTCTTTCTTAATGGCATATAAAATAAATGTATATACTACTTTTGCTGGCATTTTGGATTAGATGAAGTATGAAATAATTAAATCTCACTATATCTTAGTAAAATAAATAATAGTTCCAATTAGTAAAAGCAAAAGATTTGAATCATAGAGTACGGTTTTAAAATGCATTTTTATTCATTTTAACTAGTCTTAATTTACACCTTAAAGTTCTTGGAGGAATTTTATAGTATGAATTTGCTATAGGGATTATATTTAAGTCATAACAGTAAATATGCTGCTGCTGCTAAGTCACTTCAGTCGTGTCTGACTCTGTGCGACCACATAGACGGCAGCCCACCAGGCTCCCCCATCCCTGGGATTCTCCAGGCAAGAACACTGGAGTGGGTTGCCATTTCCTTCTCCAGTGCATGAAAGTGAAAAGTGAAAGGGAAGTCGCTCAGTCCTGTCCAACCCTCAGCGACCCCATGGACTGCAGCCTACCAGTCTTCTCTGTCCATGGGATTTTCCAGGCAAGAGTACTGGAGTAGGGTGCTACTGCCTTCTCCAACAGTAAATATAATAAGGGCATAATAAGTACCAGATTATATTTTGTAAACTTTCTATATACATTTTTTTTATCTAGCCCTTGCATCAACCTTATTTGTCAGGAACTTGAAGGGGAACAAAAGCCTTTCCCATGCCTAAGTTTGAATAAACTGAAAACCAAACTGATGGTAAGATAGATGAGAGATTAAAATACTACCATTGTTACTTAAACACTTGATATGTTGTCGACAATATGGCCTGCCACAGTTAACAGGGTTGACACACAAAGAAACATCCAGGTGGGAAAATACTTGTTCCCTACTAATATATATAAGGTAGAAATAATATTAATCCCATTATAAAGAGGAAAATTGAGGTATCGAGAGGTCCCATGTCATATGCTGGCATGCAACAAGAGTGACTTTTCTAAAAGCCTACCAACAATCTGTAGTCACTAATCTGTTCGCACTTTTTCTTCGCAGATATTAATACAACATGGGTGAATTTCATAGCTATCTTCCTAACCACTGGCAACACTGGGCAAGCAGCTTAACCTCTCTGCACGTCAGTTTTCTCATCTATGAAATGGAGAATAGTCATAGGACCCACCTTAAAAGGATGCTACGAAGAAGAGGACTGACGCGTGTGACACAACTTAGGAAAGAGTCTAGCGGGAATAGCGTTGAAGAAGCACTGCTGACTGATGGGCTGAACCACTGGAACACACCGTTTCAAAGTAAAAAATGGCCAAGCGTGAGCAATGTCTTATGGTTTGATTCACTATTATCTGAAAGAATCGTATTTGGCTATCATTTCAGGGTCAAACATGGATCCACTGTGGTGTCTTTAACCAAAGAATGTTACATTCATGAAAATTCTTCAGGTTTCTGAATGGAAACTGGCAAAATCAAGATATGAACAAAATGAAAAGGAAGTTTCTCTACTATAATACAATCCCATCAAACACCTGACTAGATGAGGATACTGATCTGATTATTAGGTTTTCTACAGCTAAAGCAGTCAGGCATGAAGATTAAGTAATAATACTATATCAATTTATCCTTTCGAAAATTTAACAACACTGAATAAGCTCTTTGGCTCCTGTTGTTTCATTTCAATGTACTTGTTAGCAAGAAGATTGTGCTTGTAAGGAAGCTACTGCCCATACTGTACTGTAAACCCTAATAATATAATTAAAATACTAAAGAGAAAACTCAATGTCGTCATTGAAATTTCTTAGTGCTTAGGAATTTTCTTAGAGTTTAGGAAAGCAAATATAAATTATTGCTTAATTTATTTTCCATATCTTTCTCAAATTTGTAGAAATAAAGTGAAAGAAATAAAAACATTTTTTACACGTTAGGAATGTATCTAAAGACCACCTAACCTCAACTGCCCTTTTCTAAAAATAATACTTGATTTGTAAAATGCACTAATGTTCCATTCCATCTTCCACAGATTTGAATTTCTTATTTCTCTAGAATCTTAGAAGCTGGAACCAACTGTCTTCTGGCTTTGGTGACCATTTGCATCTTTGAAAATTTAAGATTATGACCACTCCATTTTTTTGTTATAATACTTATCTTATTTTGTTGTTTTCATTAATTACATCCCACATTTCCTTCATTTGTTCATATGGGGTGAAATCCATTATAAAATTGAATTTCGAAATATACAACAAAAATTTTTTAAGAATTCCCCATTCCTTGTGATTTGCAAATTCAGTGTTCATGTAATCGTATGTAATGGAAAAAGAATCCATTGTACGCCTTGCTCCTGGTAATGCTAGTTGTCACTAACCAGATTTAGGCCTTTGAGAGTAAATTCTGAAGAAAATACTATACTAATACACTCCCTTTTCATCCTTCTAGCTAAACATACATTTCTTTATTCCTAATATTTATCACAACTCACTATGGCAATGTTTAAAACGCAAAGACCTTTGAATATTTAAATTCTCCATAGAAATAAGCAGAGCTGCAGCACATTTTATGTGTTCAGTGCATAGTTGGTGAATGAATTTATCTCTCCAAAGACTCCATACTGCTAAATCTATAATCTATACATACTGAAAATCTCTTGGGATTTTCACTCGATCTGAGCTCTGACTTTACAAGGTGACTTGGGGTGGGGGCTGGGGGTTGTTTCCTAGAAGAAATGATCTTTCAGTGATATTTTGAACATACAAAGAGGAAGCTGAAAGCAAACCATGTGGGAGAAATAGTAGAAAATCATTTAGATAAGTAACGAGAAAGACAACATAGTCATGAAAAAGTAAAAAACTGTGCTGGAATGAAGCACTATCTAAAAGGGTCAAAACTGGGGCTATTATTTAACAGAAAAAATAACAAGGGACCATGGAAGATGATGTGGCCATGAGCATACAAACTTAAGCAGACACCTGAATACATAATATTTAGCATGTGCATAACTCGTTCAGCTGCAGCATCAATACACTGAATGAATGTTGGGCTAATTGGAACAAACACCCATCCCTTTCACTTGAGTAACATGGCATTGATGACACTGTGTGATTTATGGGTGCTGCCATCTGCACTTTACCACCCTTCTTTTGCTGTGTGTTCTATTAATAGTTACATTTCTCTGCTGAACTCTCTCACCGATTTACTGGTTTGGGAGTTGTTTACCTAGGAAATTCCTGAGAGGATTGTTGATCTATATATTTACATGATAAGTGAATTTTGTGGATGGGGCTTTTTTAGGTGCAAAATGTAACCCAGAGTCTTTGGGAAAATTCCAGATTCCTTTTAATACTTGTTAAAAGACCAATGTTGTAGCATAAAATTCTTCAGGTTCCAGTTTGAAACCCAGCTTTTCCTATAGAGATATTTAACTTTATATAATCAACTTTCTGTTATATCTACTATTTCTTTAGAGAAGCAATATGAAAAAGCACCTTTAATAGATATTTACAAATCATATAGTCTTATAGATTTGAAATGTTTTACATAAAGAGGTTCTCAACTCTATAAAACTAGCATTTGAAGTATTGCAGTAAAAAGGTTGTCTACTGATAGCTTTTTCTAGCTTTTTCTTTCCTTTTTTTTTTTTTTTTTTTTTTGCTGGTTGCATAACTCAAAAACAACACAGGCAAAATTGTGAGAGTTATTGCTTACATAATGAATTGAACCAAACATCTTCTGAAGCCAGCTGAACTTTGAACTGCCCTCAAAGCTTTTGGCTTTGAGGATTATTCATGTTTATATAACAACTATGTTTCTAAATTTCATTAGGAAACCCATATTTCCAGATGCATACAAATGATAGTGGGGTCACTTCATTACATTTTAATAATTTAAATGCAGTAATCCAACATAGTATGAGATTAAATAAAACCCAGTAAAAATTTTAATGTGACAGATGATAATTTCACAGGCCACAACCTTTATGTATCATTCTAATTTTGTCAAACATAATAGCAAGGGTAAAGTTACTCATAGCCTTACAGAGATGTTCAAGGGTAGCAAAGGAAACAAAAGTTTGTAAGAACTGCATCATTGTTCAACATCTGTTCCCATCCTTATTCTTAATTTGCTGTACAAACTCAACCAAGTTATTTATGTTTCTTCTACTATGACTCTTTCTCCACCAAACAGGACATTGGCAATTACACTGTGAGCTAGTTCTGTGTGGTCAGTGAGGGAATTTAGGTTAACAAGTAGAATTTTAATCCTAGATAATCCAGTGACCCTCTCTCTGTTTATGGAGATTTTGCATTAGAAGCAGGAAGAGCAATTAACTTTCAAAGGACAGATGGCATTGGATTACAAATAACACCATACTTCTCTAAATAATACAAGGAGCAAAGGACAACACTATTTTAACCCCAATAACTCAAAAAAGTCTTTGAAAATCAAGTACCAGAAAAAAAAAAAAAAATACCAGACACTTGTTTCAAGTGTATATATTTTAGGAAACCTCTAAATAAAATAGAGATGACCATCACTCAGTTTGATGTTATTTATCCAGAGAGAGGCTATGCAGTTTGTCTTTATGGTTGACCCTGATTCTGTTGTCTCTGTGTGTCATGTCTTGGCATAGATGAATTCAGCTAGTAAATTCAAGCTTCTGTTGGGCCTGTTATGCACTGCCCATAAAGGCATGCTTTTATGGCTCCCCATGCAAAGACACACAAAGAACCCACCTTTTGCCAGGCCCTGGGGGGCCATGGGCTTCCCAGGTGGTGCTGGTGGTAAAGAACCCATCTGCCAGTGCAAGAGACATAAAAGACACAGGTTGGATCCCTAGGTCAGAAAGATCCCCTGGAGGAGAACATGGCAACACATTCCAGTATTCTTGTTTGGAGAATCCCATGGACAGAGGAGGCTGGTGGGCTACAGTCCATAGCGTTGCAAAAAGTCAGACATGGCTGAAGCAACTTAGCACACTTGTACAGGGATGCCATAGTGAATGAGAAGTTCCCATTTCACTGCTTTCCTATATATTATTTAAGACAAAGTACTTGTCCTCAGAAGTGGAAAGAAGAGACTAATCCAACAGAAGAATATGAAGTCATCTGAAACGCAAAAGCAAAATAGACTCACAAATCACTGACACTAAGAAAAAGGTCTCTCTATGGCCTAGGGCCTTCAGTGGGGTGATACAACAACTTGGGGTTCTCTATAGCTATATTACAGTGAAGATACTTCTTACATCATAGGATTCTTATACAACAGTACTGTGTTCCCTGAATTTTCATAAGTTTCTGCTGCCACATAAAATGCTGCTGGCACTAGGTGTGCCAACATGTTCATTTTATAAATATCCATGGAGAGACTATGTGGCAAGCATAGTGCGTATGCCAAGTTTGAAAACAGGAAAGGCAATAATGAATAAATGTGCGTTCCTAAATTACAAGGGAATCACAATTAAGGGAGCAGAGACAGATAAACAATTGTATAATATGATCTATTCATTATAAGACTATGAAGTAGAAAGGAATTATAATTATGTGTGGGGATTTATTTGTGGGGCAGATTTATGAAAGCAGTGTCATTGAACTGAACATGGGGAAAAGGTCAGAATTTTGTTAGGTAAATAAAGAGGACATTTCAGGCAAAGAGAACGTCACAATTATATTCATGGAAGGAGGACAGCACCAGATGTTTTCAGAGAATAACAAATACTATATTTCATTCTTGCTGGTTAGTAGCAAAAAAAAAAAGAAGAAGAAGAATTAGAGAATGCTGGGGCTACGGTTTGGAACCAAAGCAGGAAAATTCTTTGAATGTCATGATTCAGGATACATGTTGCACAGAACAGGCGATGGGGAATCAAAGTTACAGAATCAATCTTTTTGCTATGAGCATTCAGCCCTAACTCTCATGGTAGAGATGAAAAACAACTAAAGCCGGAGAGGTTTAGTGATTTGCTGATATCACACANTTGAATGTCATGATTCAGGATACATGTTGCACAGAACAGGCGATGGGGAATCAAAGTTACAGAATCAATCTTTTTGCTATGAGCATTCAGCCCTAACTCTCATGGTAGAGATGAAAAACAACTAAAGCCGGAGAGGTTTAGTGATTTGCTGATATCACACAAAGATTAACTGGAGGACTACTGAATATTTTTCATTTGGGGGCCAGAATGATCTGCTTTTGCTTCTGGAATGGTAACTTTAAAATATCTTAAGAAATGAAGTAGAATAAGGAAACATTGAGGATGGAAAAAACCAACTAAAGATATCTATCTTGGGACTGAGCAAGATATTATGAGATCCTGAAAAAGGATAGATACAAAAACAGAAGATTAAAGATGATGGTGATGGTGATGATAGTGATGATGAGAACAGCAAACATGTTACATAGTGATGTCTGTAGCAAGCACTACATGAAATACTTTACATATACTAACACATTCAATCATTATCACTACACTCTTATTAGTATCCCATTTTACAGAAAGTGAAAAGTAGAAAAATAGTGAAGTTGCTCAGTCATGTCTGACTATTTGCAACCACATGGACTAGCCTACCAGGCTCTTCTGTCCATGGGATTCTCCAGGCAAGAATATTGGAGTGGGTTGCCATTTCCTTCCTGACCCAGGGATCGAACCCAGGTCCCCTGCACCGCAGGCAGATGCTTTACCATTTGAGCCACCAGGAAAGCAACTCAATTTTACAGAAGAAGGAATATAATCACAAGAAATACTGCCAAAATAACAGAATTTCATTGGAAGATCAAGGATTCGAACTTGGCATTCTGGTTCTAAAGTCTAAATTCCTAACTAATGGATATAGAGTCTCATGGAATAGAGTCTACAAACAGAACAAGAAACCAGTATTGTTGTTGAAAGAGAAAGATTTAAAGCCATGATAAAAAGTTTGAATTTGGAAAAACGGTGTCTTTTTAAAAAATGGAAATAGGCATGTTCTTAAAAAGTGTTTGAGATCAGTTGAGAGGTATTAAGAAATATGAGTCAAGTCTAATAAAGGGATTTAAAGCTTAGAAAAGTAGATGACATTGGAAGTCAACCTTAGAGAGATGAGAGCTCAAGTCCCAGGCATGAATGAAACTCTCAAGGAAGAAGAAGTGAAAAAAGTGTCTTGTCATCAAGGAATGAAGGTAAGAGGAGTTCATGAAAGATTCTGAGAGCCTTTCAGAGAAAAAACAGGGGAAACCAAGAAAGGCCAGGTCATGGAATCCAGGAACTGAGCATTTTGAGAAACGACTTGTGTTGAGCAGAGATCAGTCGAAGAAGAGGCGGATGAGAAAATGTTATGTGATTGGTAGGTAGGAGTCACTGATGACTTCTGATGTGGCTGTATAAAACAGCTGTTGGAGCAGAAATCTGATTGTTGTTGTTTAGTCGCTAAGTCATTGACTTTTTTGCGACCCCATGGACTATAGTCCACCAGCCTCCTCTGTCGATGGGATTTCCCAGGCAAGAATATTGGAATGGGTTGTCCTTTCCTTCTCCAGAGAATCTTCCCAACTCAAGGACTGAACCTGCACTCCTGTATTGACAGCTGGATTCTTTACTCCTGAGCCACAAGGGGAGCCCAACATTGATGATCTTTGCAGAAATCTGATTAGAAATCATGTAGAAAGGATGAGAAGGCCACGATACTCTGGTTATTCAAGGAAAGAGAGGCATAGGCTGATAATGACAGCGGCAGAGAATCATGTAAGTTTTTGAAACTGCTGATAGCCAATCATATCTGTAGACAATATATGTCTATATTGGCCATGTGATTTTTTAATCTAAACATTAATATCATTTCTAAAATAGCCAAGTTGCTGAGTGAGTTCAGAGAGGGCCCAATATTTAGGAAATAAAATCATTGTTCAAAAAGACAACCAATGAAGATAATGGTGATATTAATGCACTGCTTAAGCACAAAGCCTCTGAAGGAATTTTAATTCTGGATCAATTAGTATTGTTTCTGCATATTAATATGATAACAAGGATAGGGCACAATGTATTTTTTAAAAAATAGAACATAAAACCATAAGAAAGAGAAACTGGCAAATCATTCTACCATCATCATCAGTAACACCACAACTACCCAGGAAATGGTGCCATTTCTTCCTCTCTACTTTCAACATTCTTGTATTACTGCCCCACCATCAGTTTTACTACTATTGAATTATTACTTTGAGCAAGTGTCTTTGTTCCCATTTTGATACTTAAAGAATGTTTACTAAAGAGAATTGTGCCAAATATTATAGATTTGAAAACATCAGCTTGGTGCTTAGATAGAAACTGTAAAAAGCACAATTCCACTGTTCTGAGGGCTTAAGTGAAATGAATCGCTGGTCTAGGTTCGTTGCAGAAGGCTTGAGACTGATGCGCGGGGATGATCTGAAGGGATGGTGTGGGGAGGGAGGGGGGAG
>SJYA01000665.1:1821974-1838033 GCA_006410615.1 Neotragus moschatus
GGAGGGAGGGGGGAGGGAGGGGCGGGATTGGGAACTCAGGTACACCTGTGGCTGATTCATGTCAATGTATGGCAAAATGAATACAGTATTGTAAAGCAAAACAAACTAAAAAAATAAAAATTTAAACTTAAATAAAAAAAATTTAAAAAAATGAAAAAAAAAGAATATAATGTATTGCATTTAGGAGCATCAGCTATGGTATCAGAAAGACTTGGGTTCAAATCCTACCTCTATCTTGCCTATATATGTGTCCTTGGCAAAATTATTTATTTTCGATAAACTCCAGTTTTCCTATATATGAAATAAGACTAATAGGGTTAATGATGCTGCTAAGCTGCTAAGTCACTTCAGTCGTGTCCGACTCTGTGTGACCCCATAGACAGCAGCCCACTGGGCTCCCCTGTCCCTGGGATTCTCTAATGATAAGACCAGTTTATTTCTAATTAGTATACAATATTGTTAGGTAGATCATTTGTTTCCCCTTGGTCAATGTCATTATTTCTAATACAAGAAAACATATAAAGAAATTGAATGTAATTTCCCTATGGTAAAGGAGTATCCATTTTATAGAATATGCTTTAATTTAACGTAGTGTTATTTGGAAAAAGTATAATGACATTAGCACATTTAGAACTATACAAATATATTGGGATGAATTCCTAAGTACATAGCGTAGTTAGTTGCATTTCAATTACACTTTGTTGATTAGTGAAAAGAAAAAGGCATTATAAATACACTGCTTAAATATAAAACATCAAAAGGAGAATTTTTTTATGTATAACAATTGGCAAAGTGTAAACACAGAATGTTGATGTTTTTCATTTTCCTCTTAAAACGCTGAACTGAGTTCAGTGCCAGAGGCAGAGTGCCAGACTCTCGGCTTTGACAAGCTCAGCAGAGGGAAAGCCTGCATTCCAAAATAGGAAGGGCAAGAAGCCCAGAAAAATACCTCATCCCTGAAACACATGAATACTTTAAACACTTGACTCTTCCTTAATACACATCAGTTTTTCAGCACACCTAGAGAAATTATTTTAATATCTGAATATGCTGATATGAATCTTATAAATGTGCCTGGTATTGATAAAATACAAGGCATTAAGTCAGTCTGAAGTATCTGTTTAACCCATACTGGGAAAAAAAAGTCTTCAGTGCAATTTTTAGACTCTTTCATTATTTAATGAAAAATTAAGATTTTAATGCATAGTTTTTTGAAATGTACCTTGACTCTGTTGAGTATCATACACTGAAGAGCACCTAAAAACAAATCCTGGGATTTCCTGAAGGATGAGGAGAGATCTGTGATCTCTGCTTATTAATGTCAAAATAGAGTTTGACACAAAGCAAACATGAGAAAGTAAACATTAGAAAGTTGCCTGTGTGAGTAAAGTCATTCTATGTTTAATTTGGGAAAAAATTAGGAATAGCATCAAATGACATAAGGTAAAACTCAGCTGGGAACTTACACTTTTCTGCAATAAAGCCTACTCCTATTAATATACGTGTATACAGAAAATTCACGTATGTTATATATAGTGCATAGTGTTAGTCGCTCGTTCATGCCCGACTCTTTGCGACCCCATGGACTGTAGCTGGCAGGGTCCTCTGTCCATGGAATTATCCAGGCAAGAATACTGAAGTGGGTCACCATTTCCTTCTCCAGGGAAAATTCCCAACACAGGGATCAAACCTGGGTCTCCTGATTGCCAGCAGATTCTTTACTGTCTGAGCCACCAGGGAAGCACTGTCCTCCCCCACTCCCTCCGTAGTAACTGAACACTGAGAGCTCAATTAGCAAGACAGATACAGTACTTAGTAGAAGATTCATCCCCTCTTAATCACATTATCTCATTTCTCCACTTTCTTTCACTAAAGCACAGATAATTTTCAAAGTCATTGGGCTTTCCAAATGAGTAGCAAAAGAAGCCACCTTTCTCAAGAGGCAGAAATCAGCCAAAATGGGATTCCCAGGGTGAAAAGTTTATTTGCCTCCAACACCTCCTTGATGTAGGCACATGGTCTTGCAGTCTGTCACTAGCCGGCCAATTAAAAAAGGGAGGAGAGTGGGAGGTAAGAAGAAGAGAGGAAGGGCAGGAAAAGAGTAGGAGGAGAGACGCATAAGGAAGAGAGAAAAGGCAAGCTCAACCAGCTTCAAATACTCACAGTACAATGAAAAGTTGAAAGAGACTGAGTCATCCTTAGACCTCGCCTAGTACTTTATCCAACCTTGCTGATGGCTAATATTTATAGAAGTAATATGAGATGCTCATATGGACATGCTGCCAAGAGGCAAAGCTGAGCCTCCATGGAAGCAATCTTTAATCAGCAATTATGCTTGAGAATCCAGAGATGTCACATTAAAGCAACCTAGCTAATAATACACACTCACTTGATTTATAATAGTCCGGTAACAAACAACACCAATTCAATTTATCTAACTGTCTGTGCATCTCCTCAGGGAAAGGAAGACTTATAATTTTGATAGTCTGATAAATGATTTGTATTTATGTAGTAGCTGTGTTAAGCCACATATGATTATTTCCCCAGCTTTCCCTATAGGAGTGCCAGAGCAAGTGGAATGCCTAGAACGTTCTTCCCATCTTCCACATATGAATTCAGGATGATATGAAATGTGGCCAAGACAGTAGAGTAATAGATATGAGAACTACTGTAGTAGTACAAATTCTGAAATACTAAATTTGAAATAGTTTAGGTTCCAAAAATGTTCCTGAATATCTATTCTTAAACACATTGAAAGTGAAAGCCGCTCGGTCATGTCCAATTCTTTGCAACCCCACGGACTATACAGTCCATGGGATTCTCCAGGCCAGAATACTGGAGTGGGTAGCCTTTCTCTTCTCCAGGGTATCTTCCCAATCCAGGGATCACACCCAGATCTCCCACATTGCAGGCAGATTCTTTACCAGCTGAGCTCCCAGGGGATCCTTAAACACATTATACACACAGATATTAGACATTTGAATAAACACATACTTTATTCATTCAACAGCATCTGTTAAACATCTGAGTGTCAATGAATGTAGCTGCTAGGAACATGTTAATAAAACATGATTCTTGTCTTCAGAGAAGGTAAAAGAAGAAAGAAAATATAATTTATTGAACATCTGTCATGCACCTAATATATGTGATCATGACACTGCTGTGGAGTTTGTACTATTTTCCATATTTTACTTACAAAGAAACTAGATAGGATTAGAGGAGACTAAGTGATTGTTTATGATCAATTACCCAGTTAAGTAGCAAAGTCAATTTTTCAACCAAAATATGTCAAACTGTCAAGTTTGACAAATGTTTGTCAAAATGTCAAGTTGTCTCCACTATTCTGCCAAGAGCTAAAGCAAGATGGGCAAGTAAACACTTGCAATAAAATATTTAAAGTAGTAGGATGGAAGTACACACATTGTAAAGTAATGGCATGAGGAGAAACTGGCAACCCACTCCAATATTCTTGCCTGTAGAATCCCATGGACAGCGAACTACTGTCCATGGGGTCACAAAGCAACATGACTGAGCAATTAAGCACAAAGTAATGGCAAAAAGAAGCAGTAAATTCTGACTGGGGTGAAAGAAAAAGAAAACGTTCTGATGAGTCTTTTCCAAAGAGAGAATATATGAGTGCCGTGTCTAGTTAACAGTGATTCTCTAGTCTTTATCGGTTCAGATAGTACTATGCTTCTATTAAACCCTTTGCTGTTCCCAAAATACACATTTGTGTGAGTTCAGTCTCTTCAGTCGTGCCCAAGTCTTGCGACCCTATGGACTGTAGCCTGCCAGGCTCCTCTGACCATGGGATTCTTCAGGCACAAATATTGGAGTGGGCTGCCATGCCCTTCTCCAGGGGATTTTCCTGACCCAGGGATCGAACCCCTATCTCCTGTGTCTCCCACATTACAGGTGGATTCTTTACCACTGAGCCACCAGGGAAGCCTCCCCCCAGTTATACTCTTCACCTATTCTCTGTCTGTCCACACAGTATAATTTGCCTAAAATAGCTCATCCTTTTTCTACCTGCTGAATTCCTAGAAGGAAATCTAATAGACTTAGAGACATGAAAATGTATAGAAATTTGCCCAGTAATCTGTTCATTCAGCAAATATGTGAGTCCCTATTTATATACAAGATACTGAATATTCAGAAAAGGACTAATAAATTTTGACTTGTTGAAAGTCCAGTTGGAGAAGTAGAAAAATAACATTATCATTATAATAAAAATATATGCTATGTTAAAAGAAAGCACACAGGATATGACAGAACAGCTGAGGGCAACAAAAGGGGTTTCCCAGAAAAGGACACCTTGGTTTGTGTCTTAAAGACTAAGTTGTTTCTGATATACAGTGAAAAAAATTAAAAAGAGTTAATTTCCTGATTTGCTTTGTATTGTTGGAAAATATTAAAATCTTGGCAGTAGTGCAGTGAATTGCTAATTGTGTAATGAACAAAAGAGCTGATTGAATGAATGAGACCAGTAAAGTACAGTAACAGTTTCATAGTGCAATTCATGTCTTCCCTATGTACCAGCCAGGAGAAATTTGACAATCCATGATGTGTTCATTGGTGAAAGTTAATTCTTAATCTAAGACTCTATCAGACTTAATTTACTAACAATATTGATTTTCTGATATAATCTGAAAATGAAATGAAATTTAGTTGATTGGCATCGAAGAGGAGAAATAATCATGACTGAATTGACAAAGAATGAATGATAACCTTATTCTGACCTGAAACCCATGTCTACCTGAAGGACTTTTCTGGAACAGTTCAGCCCAACAAGAGGATGTTTACTGCAGGTTCTGTTATCCTTTCTCCATCTGTCTCTCCAAACTTTCTCCCTTCCTCCCAACCTGCTCCCCACTTTTCTCTAGATAGATATATAAATCACCTTTTAAGCCCCTTACAAAGGACATATATGTGTATGTAATAAATATGTATTACATAGAGATGATGCTTTTTAAGGGGTTAAAAAGGTGATCTTATACAAGAATAATTATAGCTAAAATATGGATTAAGATAAATGACAGTATAAAGTCAATTTTTATACTGATGACAATAATTCCTTTCAATTTCTCTTATTACAATCTAATTCTAAACATTTTAATTCCTGATGATGTCCATTTCCAAATACCTTCAGGCTTTTACATTTGAATTATAAGAGCAAGTCTATAATTCACCTATCTTTACAGCAAAACAGAGGTTAGCCTTGAAATTTTGCACCTTTATAACAATTTCAGACTTTTAATTATTATGATCCTAATTCTATTTTTTAGTTTTTTGCTAGCAATGATTTTTATACTATTTTCCTGGTGAAGTACATTTCTAAATAAGTGTGCAAATTCATTTG
The DNA here is from genome assembly GCA_006410615.1 of Neotragus moschatus. Taxonomy (NCBI): domain Eukaryota; kingdom Metazoa; phylum Chordata; class Mammalia; order Artiodactyla; family Bovidae; genus Neotragus; species Neotragus moschatus. The sequence goes on from SJYA01000665.1 coordinate 1,827,334, forward strand.
CAATAGCAGTGTGTTATAGGGACTGCTGTAGCAATATTTCAATTATATTATAAATATCTTCATTTAGTACTGAAATTGCCTCTCTATTCAAGTCTATACTAACAAAATAACACATAGATATAAATCAGTTATTAAAATTCAAAAACAGTAAGAGAATGAGTAGCACATAAATGCTAGAAGGGTCTTAAAGTAATAAATAAAAATGCACATTTTGTTTAAAATATCTGGATAATTCCCTCAAATCATTTTTTTTTTTAATTTGCTGATATAGGTCTGCCCCATATCTCTAAGAGAGATGATTTTCATGAAATGTCAGTGATAAAATTCTCATCATTTTCTCTTACTTTTCAGATGTTTAAGACCTAAAGGTAAACATGAAAACTTTAATTTTAGGATTTTGGAAGGAAACATCAGCTAAGTCTCCAAATTAAACAAGAGGTTTGTTCTCTATTGTTATATTTTTATAATGCCATCTATTTATTTATAGAAAAATGTTCAATTATCAACTAGATGTTAAGCTGTCAGTATAGAATTTTAAATCTGGGAAAATTCCCATAAGAAACTGAATCTAAATAAAGTACTGGTATATGTTTCCTTATAATTTTAGCACCAAAGTATATTATATGCTCCTCGACATTTTTTACATGAGCAGGCCCACGTTCCTACTGATGTTCTCCAGAAATGCAAAGTAAGACATGAGTTGGCAGCTTCCTGGAAAGATGAAAGAGGTTTTAGAAGCCAAGCTGTGCACCTGGCCAGATTCCAGATGAGTGGTTCCTTCCTGAGATGAGGCTGTATCAGCCAGGAATAGCCTAAAGGCAGTAAAAGGGAATGGCAAATAAGTAAAATGATAGAAGATTAAGGGAAGACAAAATATTTGATCTCTAATTTTATACCAAAGACTTGTTAATTATGAAAAATCTTATCCCTTGATTGTGTTTATTGCATTTATGTTCAGAATTGGTCTAAGGAAATTAGAGATGAAAACTCAGTGAGCAAGCAATACATTTCTTCAACATTGTTTCCTCAAAGAATGAAAAGATAAACATTCTGAGAAGCAAGCAAAACTGAGTTTTTAAGAGCAGGCCCATGATGCCAGTGAGGAGTTTGCNTTGTGTTTATTGCATTTATGTTCAGAATTGGTCTAAGGAAATTAGAGATGAAAACTCAGTGAGCAAGCAATACATTTCTTCAACATTGTTTCCTCAAAGAATGAAAAGATAAACATTCTGAGAAGCAAGCAAAACTGAGTTTTTAAGAGCAGGCCCATGATGCCAGTGAGGAGTTTGCCTATCAGCATGTGTATTATTCAGAGTTATTCAGAGAAATAGAACACGTGTGTGTGTGTGTGTGTGTGTGTATCATGACACATATATATAGCTATATATATGTGTCATGACAGTCCCATCACTTCATGATGGTGGTCCCATCTTTTCATGGCAAATAGATGGGGAAACAGTGGAAACCATGACATGCTTTTCTTGGGCTCCAAAATCACTGCAGACGGTGACTGCAGTCATGAAATTAAAAATGGTTGCTTCTTGGAAGAAGAACTATGACAAACCTTGACAGCATATTAAAAAGAAGAGACATTACTTTGCTGTCAAAGGTCCATATGGTCAAAGCTATGGTTTTTTCCAGCAGTCATCTATGGATGTGAGAGCTGGACTGAGCACGAAATAATTGACTCTTTTGAACTGTGAATATTGGAGAAGACTTTTGAGAGTGCCTTGGACTGCAAGGAGATCCAACCAGTCCATCCTAAAGGAAATCAATCCTGAATATTCATTGGAAGGACTGATGGTGAAGCTGAAACTCCAATACTTTGCCCACCTGAAGTGAAGGATTGACTTATTAGAATAGACCCTGGTACTGGGAAATATTGTAGGTGGGAGGAGAAGGGGATGGCAGAGGATGAGATGGTTGGATGGCATCACCAACTCGATGGACATGATTTGAGCAAGCTTCAGGAATTGGTAATGTACAGGGAAGGAAGCCTGGTGTGCTTTAGTCCATGGGATCGCAAAGAATCAGACACAGCTGAGTGACTAATGAGTTCAGTTATATTATATATATATATATATATATATATAGAGAGAGAGAGAGAGAGAGAGAGAGAGAGTTGGCTCAAGCAATTACAGAGGCTTTCAAGTCCCAAGATCTGCAATCAGGAATCTTGAGACTCAGGAGAGATGATTGTGTAGTTTCTAAATCTATCTCTGCAGGCTTGAGACCCAGAAAGTACCAATGTTTCAGTCTGAGTCAGGAGGCAGGAATAATCAAGACAGTCAGGCAGGGGGAAATTCTTTCTTATTCACCTGAAATTCAGTCTTTTTGTTCTTTTCAGACCATTAAGTGATTAGATGAGACCTACCCACATTAGTATTAGTGCCTTGGACTTCCCAGGTGGCTCAGTAGTAAAGGGTTCAGTGGCTCAGTCCTGTCTGACTCTTTGAGACCCCATGCAATGTAGCCTGCCAGGCTCCACTGTCCATGGAATTTTCCAGGCAAGAATATTGGAGTGGATTTCCATTTCCTCCTCCAGGGAATCTTCTCAACATAGGGATCAAACCTGCATCACTTGTGTCCCCTGAATATCCTGAATTGGCAGGTGGGTTCTTTACCACAGCACCACCTGGGAAGCCCAGGGAAGCAATTCAGTAGATGCTGGTTTTATGCCTGGGTTAGGGAGAACCCTGAAGAAGGAAATGGCAACTTACTCCAGTATTCTTGTCCAATCACATTGACGGAGAAGCCTGGTGGCTTAGAGTCCCCAGGTTTACAAAGGGTCTAACACAATTTAGCAACTAAACAACAATACCAACCATATCAGGGTGGGGAATCTGCTTTACCAGTCTACTGTTAAATATTAGTCTTGTCTAAAAATACCCTCAAAGACATACTAAGGACACTTGGCTGGTCACCCATTTGTCCTATCAACTTGGCACATAAGATTAACCATTACAGTACAGTAAGATACAGGAGGAAAAATAAGACAGCATTTCATCTATTCAAATCTGTTTTTAATTTCTGAAATTCGAGCCACCAGCATATCAAATCATTTGTTCAAGACTGTGAGAATCATTCATATTGAAGCTCAAACTAGATCACAGATGCCTCATCTCATAATTGTGGAAATTACTACTTTTCAAAAAAAGTGAATTTGAAACTTGAAAGTGTGACCTTTTATCTTTTCTTTTTTCTTTCTCTCTCTCTTTCATTTTTGATTTGTCTTCATTCTATGCAGGACTACTTTCTCTTCTCACAATTTCAGACAATTTTAATCTGTTCTCCAAACACACACTGACCACCTTTTAACACTTAGGAAAAAAAAAAAAAAAACTGTTGACAAGAAATCTCATTAGACTTCTCCCCTAAATCTCTTCTCACTAAAAAAAAAATAAAGTGTATTCTAACAATGGAGTGGTGTCTGTGTGGCACTGGAGTGACTTTGAGGAGATATTCCATGTCCAAGGGCAAAGGAGAAGCCACAGAAAGACAGTAGGAGGGGTGAAATTGTATTTAGAATCAAACCCCATACCTTCCAGAGATGCTCAGAGGGCTCGAACAAACACTGAGTGCACCAGGACATAGAGACCCCACAGAGACTGACAGAACTGTTTGAGCATCTCATGTGGAGGTACGGGTCAGCAGTGGACTTTGCAGGGGCAGGGGTTCTGGGTGTAGTAGACCTGGGTATGGTATAAGCCCTCTTGGAGGAGGTCCCCATTAATCCCTCCATAGAGCCTCCATACAGTCCAGCTTACACAGGACTGGGGAAACAGACTTTGAGGGCACAAACAAAACCTTGTGCTCACGAAGACCCAGGAGAAAGGAGTAGGGACCCCACAAGAGACTGACTCAGACTTGCCCATAAGTGTCCAGGAGTCTCCAGCAGAGGCAAGGGTCAAATAGCTATGAAAAGAAGAGAGGCGAAATGCAAAGGAGGAAAGTAAAGATATACCAATTTGAACGCAGAGTTCCAAAGAATAGCAAGGAAAGATAAGAAAGCCTTCCTCAGTGTTCAATGCAAAGAAATAAGGGAAGCAAGAGAATGGGAAAGACTAAAGATCTCTTTAAGAAAATTTGAGATACCAAGGAAATTTTCATGCAAAGATGGGCACAATAAAGGACAGAAATGGTATGGAGCTAACAGAAGCAGAAGATATTAAGAAGAGGTGGCAAGGATACACAGGAGAACTATACAAAAAAGATCATCATGACCCAGATAATCACGATGGTGTGATCACTCACCTAGAGCCAGACATCCTGGAATGTGGTCAAGTGGGCCTTAGGAAGCATCACTGCTAACAGAGCTGGGGGGGGGGGGGTTGGTGATGGAATTCCAGCTGAGCTATTTCAAATCCGAAAAGATGATCCTGTGAAAGTGCTGCATTCAGTATGCCAGGAAATTTGGAAAACTCAGCAGTGGCCACAGGACTGGAAAAGGTCAGTTTTTACTCCGATGCCAAAGAAAGGCAATGCCAAAGAATGCTCAAACTACCACACAATTGCACGCATCTCCCATGCTAACAAAGTAATTCAAAATTCTCCAAGCCAGACTTCAACAGTAGGTGAACCATGAACCTCCAGATGTTCAAGCTGGATTTAGAAAAGACAGAGGAACCAGAGATCAAATCGCCATAGGACCATTGAAAAAGTGAGAGAGTTCCAGAAAAGCAGCTACTTCTGCTTTATTGACTATGCCAAAGTCTTTGACTGTGTGGATCACAGCAAACTGTTGAAAATTCTGAAAGAGATGGAAACAACAGACCACCTAACCTGTCTCCTGAGAAATATGTATGCCAGTCAAGAAGCAACAGTTAGAACTGGACATGGAACAACAGACTGGTTCCAAATTGGGAAAGGAGTATGTCAAGGTTGTATATTGTCACCCAGCTTATTTAACTTCTATGCAGAGTACCTCATGCTAAATACTGGGCTAGAAGAATCACAAGCTGGAATCAAGATTGCTGGGAGAAATATCAATAACCTCAGATATGCAGAGGACACCACCCTTATGGCAGAAAGTGAAGAGGAACTAAAAAGCCTCTTGATGAAAGTGAAAGAGGAGAGTGAAAAAGTTGGCTTAAAGCTCAACATTTAGAAAATGAAGATTATGGCATCCAGTCCCATCACTTCATGGGAAATAGATGGGGAAAAATTGGAAACAGTGTCAGACTTTATTTTGGAGGCTCCAAAATCACTGCAGATAGTGATTGCAGCCATGAAATTAAAAGATGCTTACTCCTTGGAAGGATAGTTATGACCAACCTAGACAGCATATTACAAAGCAGCTGCTGCTGCTAAGTCACTTCAGTCATGTCCAATTCTGTGCGACCCCATAGATGGCAGCCCACCAGGCTCCTCCGTCCTGGGATTCTCCAGGCAAGAATACTGGAGTGGGTTGCCATTTCCTTCTCCAATGCATGAAACTTAAAAGTGAAAGTGAAGTCGCTCAGTCATGTCTGACTCTTTGCGACCCCATGGTCTGCAGCCTACCAGGCTCCTCCATCCATGGGATTCTCCAGGCAAGAGTACTGGAGTGGGGTACTTGCCTCCTCCAAGCAGAGACATTACTTTTTCAACAAAGAGCTGTCTAGTTAAAGCTTTGGTTCTTCCAGAAGTCACATATGGATGTAAGAATTGAACCATAAAGAAAACTGAGCAGTGAAGAATGGATGCTTTTGAACTGTGGTGTTGGAGAAGACTCTTGAGAGTCCCTTGGACTCTTGCAGTCTCCTTGCAAGGAGATCTGACCAGTCCATCCTAAAAGAAATCAGTCCTGAATATTCATTGGAAGGACTGATGCTAAAGCTGAAACTTCAAATCTTTGGCCATTTGATGTGAAGAACATTTGAAAAGACCCTGATACTGGGAGAGATTGAAGTCAGGAGGAGAAGGGGACGATGGAGGATGAAATGGTTGGATGGCATCACTGACTCAATGGACACAAGCTTGAGTAAGCTCTGGGAGTTGGTAATGGACAGGGAAGCCTGGTGTCCTGCCATCCATGGGGTCACAAAGAATTGGACATGACTGAGTGACTGAACTGAACTGAACTGATTCTAACACTGAAAATAACAAATGCTGAATTTAGGCTAAGTTAGTATGTTATTCAAAGAGTGCAATTACTTCACAGGAGGCAGAAAAACAATTTTAATATTTATCTTTTACAGATAAACAACAGGTAATGCAAACCTACCTGTACAAATAGGTCTATCCAAGCCTCAGTCCTCTCTCTTAGCTGGATAACAGTAAGCTATAATACAACAGGCAGTGTAGTTTTTGCATACATTGACTTGAAGGAAAGGCCCACAACTCAGGATGTACATACTGCTTTGAAATGTTTCCCTATGGTTTCACTGTTCTTTCTGCTGTCTCCAGAGACCAAAATCAGGCTCTAAAACTGTCACCAAGATGACCAGCATGCCTATAATGCCCTAGTGCAATCTGGACCTGGAATCTGCTTCCTCTTTCTCTTTGCCACAACTAGTAATGATGACCGCATATAAGAATAGAAAAAAGTAACACATCTTTAACAAAACAACCCCGACCCCATAAATCACCTTATGATCATCCTGGGATGATCATCTATGAGTTTCTGGTTCAGCATCTATTCTTACTTACTTTATGGAAGCTTGAAAGTTATCAGATCTTGGGCTAAAATAAAATGCAAGCAGGATATTCAGAAGAGAGGGGATTTTTTTGCTGCTACTTGTTTGTGCTTTTTGAAGATTCAGAAGAAACCACAGCCAGGTTCCTTACCTGGATAGAGACATTTTCAACAGACCCCTTTCACATGGTCTAGGAGGCTCTTCATTAACTGGTCAGCACTTTCTTCAGCCTCATCTCCTAGGACCCTAGTTGTTCCTTCCTCCATTCTAACCATACTGGCCTTGCTCCTTCCCACCTCAGGGACTCTCAATACATTGTTCCTTCTGTCTGGAATATTTGCCTCTCCACTCTATAGCAGGATGATACACTGTAAAATATCCCCGGATGGTATTTTTTCCTGTCTGTAACTTGAAGTTTTCTCTGCAACTCTTCAGCTATTAGTATAGATATGACTTTGGTACTTATTTCTACAACCAAGTAGAGGGCAAATACCATCCTGGGAAGCCAAAAGAAATGACTTAGGACCATCCTTGCCTGACAGAAAGAGAGAATGGAAAGAGAATTCTGAGGGGAAGATGGAAGGCTTTTTTAAACAACCCTCCAAGGCAGCCCCAGAGTCAAACAGCGAGACTGGGGAGAAGGTGTGACTGTAAAAACATGCAAATAGTTTGGTAGAATTCCAAGATAAATGAGTTAATCTTTATCACAACCTCCAAGGACCACATGACTTTCAGAGGCGCCTTGAGGCTTTTTTGGTGCCATGTTGAACACTGTGTCTGAGTGATAAGAATATAAATGACTGAGGGGAGGGTCCAGGTGGATGGACTTGAAATAGCTCTCTGTTTTGGTTCAGTCTGTGTTTGACATTTAGGGGATCCAGAAATTCCTTTTTGTCTTCCTGATAAATTCAGAAGATAGCTAAAGATGCAAGATTGTGACCTTCTAGCAGAATGATACAGAATCAACTTCCCAAACCAGAAACCAAAAGAAAGATCACGGGAAATCTGCAGCACCAGTGAAAGGTGGAGGGCAGGGGCTAAAAATACCAGTGGAGTCACAGTAGGATAAATTACGTGGACTGCCTATGTTGAGAAAGGAGACTACAGGTTACAGCAGCCAAAGATAGGTCAGAAGCAAAGGCAGCAAGGATATAAATCAACTTCCAAAGAGCTGGCAAGAGGAGCCACACATCAACCAGAAGTCAACAGGAGCCAGTGAACCACACTCCTCATCACTATTATGTTGTATAATCTTTCTCGTGGTCCTGAATGTTGGCAGGAGGTAGGACTTTGGTGGTGGAGATATGAGCCAAGAAGCAGAGGAAGAAATATCAAAAGGAAACAGTGCAGAGATGCTAGGAAACTGATCACTAACCCAAAGGAATTGAATTTATCAAAGAAGGACTAAGTTTAAAATTTTAAGAGACCCAGAGCTGTCCAACAGCAAAGTCAAGATCAACATTTTCTCTATTACTGTAACAGTAGCCAGAACATAAGTCAAAATCATCTACAGTAAAGAAAGCAGACGTACTTGGCAAGCGATTCATCATGTGTAAATTTCACCCTATCACATACCAGTATTCCTGTCTTAGTTTCTTAAAAATCTCTATGGAACATTAACTTGTACATGGGCTGTGTACCAAACTTGGACTTGGAACCAAGTTATCTTTAGCACAGTGGCATAACCCAGTTAGAGAAATAAGCAGAGATGAGTATAACCTCTGTAAAAAGGAAAGAAGGAAGAAACAAGGAAGAAAGGAGGGAAGGGAAAGAAGCAAAATGGTAAGATGGAAGAAGAAGAAAATGGAGGGAGAAAAGGGGATAAGAGGGAGAAAAGAGGAGAAAGGAGAGGGGGGGAGAGGAAGAGGAAAGAAGAGAAGACGGGAGAAGAAGCGATCATTTAGACCTCTTGCTTCTATGAGAACTAGATCTCTTTCTAGGGAGAATGAATCTTTCAGCTCACATTAAATGATCACTTCCTTGATTTCTTTCGTTGGGTAAATACCCCTAGTATATGTTCCCCTGATGCCATTTGACTTCACAACAATTACCTCAGCTCCGATTTCACACTTAATTGTGTGATGATCTGAGAAACCGCTTGCTTGCTTTCTTCCTGGCAGGGACCAAAGCTTGGGCTTACCATTTTAATGACAGTGTCTAGATCAATACTGAAATATAGTATGTACTTAATAATATGCATTTGTCAAATGCATGATGGAATTAGTATATTTTATTAGATTGCCTTTTTCTCCTTCTATCCAATATTTCTTTTCCTACTATTCATACATTTCAAAGGTTTTATTGACACTGGATCAGTCTTGATGGGTTCATGAAGTAGAATCTGTCTGATCACTTTAAATTTTTCTAAATGTTTATTCAAAACTTGCCAGAAATTCAGGTTACAAATCTGTAATTGTTAAGAATTTAAGACAACACAATAACACATATTTGGACTGGAATAGAAAAGCTGTCCAAGGCCCAAAGAATTAATGTGCAGAGGTTACTAATAGTCCCTCTGATATCCATCCTCTGCTTCACTCACAATATTAAGCTTAGCTCCACATTTGTTCAGAATAAAGACCAGATTCTCCTTTATAATTTTCAGCAAAAATAGACCTTTGACTAAGGTCCATCACGAGATATAAAAGAAAGCAAATTGTGAAATTTCTAGGTTATATTCTTAAAGTTAGAGACATGTTCTTTTTCCTTGCTTACTTCCATCCAGTGTGGCTCACTCTCATAATCATGATGATGATTTCTATTGGACAGATGATGGCAACATTCTAGTAGGACATTTAAATAGGAAGAGTAAATGATAACAGGATATTAAAAATAAAACCACACTCCAATATTTATCGCAGCATTATTCACAATAGCCAAGATGAGGAAACAATCTAAATGCCCACTGACAGATGAATGGATAAAGAATGTGTGGCACATACATACAATGGTATACTACTCAGCCATAAAAAAGAATGAAATAATGCCATTTACAGCAACGTGGATACAACTAGAGATTATCAAACTAAGTGAAGTAAGTCAGAAAGAGAAACACCATAAAAAAGGACTTATATGTGGAATCTAAAATATAACAAATGAATCTATCTACAGAACAGAAACAGATTCATAGAGAACAGACTTGTGGTTGCCAAGGGGGAGAAGAAGAAGGAGTGAACTGGGAGTTTAGGGTTGGTAGATGCAAATTATTATACATAGAATGGATAAACAACCAGCTTCTACTGTATAGCACAGGGAAACCTACTCAATATCCCAGGATAAACCATCATGGGAAAAAATATAAAAAAAGAGTGTATATATGGCAGTAAGTGAAGAGGAACTAAGAAGCCTCTTGATGAAAGTGAAAGAGGAGAGTGAAAATATTGGCTTAAAGCTCAACATTCAGGAAACGAAGATCATGGCATCCGGTCCCATCACTTCATGGGAAATAGACGGGGAAACAGTGGAAACAGTGTCAGACTTTATTTTTGAGGGGCTCCAAAATCACTGCAGATGGTGATTGTAGCCATGAAATTAAAAGATGCTTACTCCTCGGAAGGAAAGTGATGAGCAACCTAGACAGCATATTCAAAAGCAGAGACATTACTTTGCCAACTAAGGTCCGTCTAGTCTAGGCTATGAATTTCTTGTGGTCATGTATGGATGTGAGAGTTGGACTGTGAAGAAGGCTGAGTGCCGAAGAATTGATGCTTTTGAACAGTGGTGTTGGAGAAGACTCTTGAGAGTCCCTTGGACTGCAAAGATATCCAACCAGTCCATTCTGAAGGAGATCAACCCTGGGATTTCTTTGGAAGGAATGCTGCTAAAGCTGAAACTCCAGTACTTTGGCCACCTCATGAGAAGAGTTGACTCATTGGAAAAGACTCTGATGCTGGGAGGGATTGGAGGCAGGAGGAGAAAGAGACAACAGAGGGTGAGACGGCTGGATGGCATCACAGACTCGATGGGCATGAGTCTGAGTGAACTCCAGGAGTTGGTGATGGACAAGGAGGCCTGGCGTGCTGCAATTCATGGGGTCGCAAAGAGTCGGACACGACTGAGCGACTGAACTGAACTGAACTGAAT
>SJYA01000665.1:1845754-1864522 GCA_006410615.1 Neotragus moschatus
TAAAGTCTGACACTGTTTCCACTGTTTCCCCGTCTATTTCCCATGAAGTGATGGGACTGGATGCCATGATCTTCGTTTTCTGAATGTTGAGCTTTAAGCCAACTTTCTCACTCTCCTCTTTCACTTTCATCAAGAGGCTCTTTAGTTCCTCTTCACTTTCTGCCATAAGGGTGGTGTCATCTGCATATCTGAGGTTATTGATATTTTTCCCAGCAATCTTGATTCCAGCTTGTGTTTCTTCCAGTCCAGTGTTTCTCATGATGTATTCTGCATATCAGTTAAATAAGCAGGGTGACAATATACAGCCTTGATGTACTCCTTTTCCTATTTGGAACCAGTCTGTTGTTCCATGTCCAGTTCTAACCGTTGCTTCCTGGCCTGTATACAGATTTTTCAAGAAGCAGGTGAGGTGGTCTGGTATTCCCATCTCTTTCAGAATTTTCCACAGTTTCTTGTGATCCACACAGTCAAAGGCTTTGACATAGTCAATAAGCAGAAGTAGATGTTTTTCTGGAACTCTCTTGGTTTTTCCATGATCCACCGGATGTTGGCAATTTGATCTCTGGTTCATCTCTACTAATTCATAGATCAAACCAGTTTTCCATATTTACTGAGCTATAGGATCTCAATGTCTATACATTAATACTTGAGACAGTAAAATTATAATAATTTGCTTTTAGTCAACAGTCATCTTTTGAGTCCCAGCTATATAATTAATATATGCATTGTGTTATGCGAGCATGGCCATTTGTGCCCGACTCTTGGATCCCATGGATTATAGCCCACCAGGCTCCTCTGTCCATGGGTTTATCCTTGCAAAAATACTGGAGTGGGTTGCCATGGCCTTCTTCAGGGGATCTTTCTCACCTGTGGATCAAACCCACATCCCCTGCATTGGTAGGTGGATTCTCCACCACTCAGCCAACTGGGAAGCTTATAAATAATATGTGATAATGACTAAAATGTAATATCCGTATCATAAATGTTATTTTGATAGAAATCTATTTCTAATTGACTGGAGGGTTCACTTCCTGGGTCAGGAAGATCCGCTGGAGGAGGGCATGGCAATCCACTCCAGTATTCTTGCCAGAATAAGCCCACATACAGAAAAGCTTGGCAGGCTATGGTCCATGGGGTCACAAAGAGTCAGACACGACTGAAGCAACTGAGCACATACACTCCTTCCATCAAGAAATCAGGTAAATTAAAACTTGAAACATATCATGAAGTGAAGTGAAGTGAAATCGCTCAGTCGTGTCTGACTCTTTGCTACCCATGGACTGTAGCCCACAAAACTCCTCCGTCCATGGGATTCTCCAGGCAAGAATACTGGAGTGGGTTGCCATTTCCTTCTCCAGGGGATCTTCCCAACCCAGGGATCGAACTCAGGTCTCCCACATTGCAGGCAGATGCTTTAACCTCTGCACCACCAAGGAAGCCCCTGAGACCTGTCAGCAATGATGTGACAGCTGTATAACCTCTCCCAAAATAAGTTTCTTCTCAACTTGTCTTTCCTCAACCCTTTGAAGAATGGCAATAAAATCCACGTGTTCTTTCTCCCTGAACTAAAAATTGCACATGCTATTTCCTATTTTGTGCCATGTACTAATCTTTTGAATGGGTGAAATTAAGAAATTTTATCGGACTGTTAGACTTCATTATCCACCATAAAACCATTACCATCTGTTATCTGCACAATTGAAATGGTTTCCTAACCAATCATTCTAGTATTTGCTTTTGCCTAATTCATCCTCCAGAATAAAAATAAGATAAAAAGCAAATCTGATCATGTCACTCTCTTTAAGGTTCTGTTAGCACTCTATTGTATTTAGGATAAAATCTAACAGCTAAGTCTCAAAATCTAGACTCTTGGCTTCCATTATATATGTCAAATGATGGACTTTTGAGGATGTGTTGGGGTGTTCTAAGACACAATTTCCAGTGCAGGGGGTAGGGTGCGGGGTTGTTCCCTACACTGATAAGCAATTCTCTGGACCCCATAGTGTGTGCTATAATTCAATTCAATTCTGACTCTGTCTACCCAGAGGTAGCATCAGATCCCAAAGGTTAAGAGTTCAGTCCTACAAGACTACCACCCCTCTCACTGCAGACATCATCATGAGTCTAGGTCATTATCTGTGCTTCTGATCAGTTGAATATATATCAAAGGTTTCCGTGACCCCTTCCCTCAAGTTGGGTTAATTTGCTAGAGTGGTTCACAGAACCCAGAGAAACACTTTACTTACTAATCATCAATTTATTATAAAAAAGATATAACTCAGGAATGGCTGTTGGAAGAAATCTATTGTGTATCATAAGATATGGGGAAAAGGTCTGGAGCTTCCAAGACCTCTTCAGACACAGCACCCTCCCCAAATCTCTACATGTTCACCTACCGAGATGTTCTCTGAATCTTGTCCTTTTGGGGTTTTATGGAGCTTGACTGACTAAATAATTGGCCATTGGTGACTAAACTCAACCTGTTACACCACTTGCCTCCCTAGAAACAGGACAGTGGGACTGAAAGTTCCAGCCCTGCAATCACAATCATGTGGTTGGTTCTCCTGGAAACCAGCTCCCATTCTTAGGTGCTTCCTAAAAGTTACTGAAAGAGAAACTCCCCAGGTCAGTAGGTGCCTAATATCCTACTGGAGATCAGTGGAGAAATAACTCCAGAAAGAATGAAGGGATGGAGCCAAAGCAAAAACAATACCCAGTTGTAGATACGACTGATGATAGAAGCAAGGCCCGATGCTGTAAAGAACAATATTGCATAGGAACTTGGATGTTAGGTCCATGAATCAAGGCNGAAATAGCTCAACTGGAATTCCATCACCTCCACTAGCTTTGTTCGTAGTGATGCTTCCTAAGGCCCACCCCACTTGACTTCACATTCCATGATGTCTGGCTCTAGGTGAGTGATCACACCACCAATGTCATCAAGGTCATGAAGATCTTTTTTGTATAGTTCTGTGTATTCTTGCCACGTCTTCTTAATATCATCTGCTTGTTAGGTCCATACCATTTCTGTCCTTTATTGTGCCCATCTTTGCATGAAATGTTCCCGGCTTGAATTCCCACCAAAAAGAATAATGTCACAAAATCAATAAACAATTTTTAATTTTCTACAAATGGAGGCATATGCTCCTCTCCTGCATAAACCTGTAAAGTCCCTTTCCCGTCTCCCTGCCTTTACTTGTGTCTCTTCACAAACTTCCTGAGAACACAGGAGAAATTTCTAAAATGATAACCTAATCATGTCTCCTCTTTCCTGTTCTAGTGTTTACATGGATTCCAATCCCTTACAAACCAAATTTCAAATTCCTCAGCTTCACAAGAGAATCATGATGTTGATGGATGGACTAACACTCCAAACTTATCTTCCACTACCACTTTCTCACACTTGCTCCAGTAATTCAGAACAGTTTACAACCTCTCAAGCACACCATATCACTTATACTTCCATGTCACTGGCACTCCTTCTTTATAAAGGATGTGATCTCTCCTGGAATGCCCACCTTTTCATGTCTTGCTCCCAAATAACCCACATATACACTCCTATATCCTGTCTGGATAATTCCAACTTCAAAACCCAGTTCAAAATCTGCTTGCTTAAGGATTTATAGTCTTCTGCCTTTTGATAACTCAGAGGAAAAATAATCAGCCCCTGCTCTATATCTTCTACGTGCATTCATTCTTGCAGTGTTCATATGCTATTAAGTATATTCTGTCTCCTGCATTAGATTATGAGCTTCTTATGACAGAGCCTGTGTCTGACTTGCATTTATTCCAGAACCTAGCAAAGGAGCACACAGGAGGCACTGAATCCTATTTGTGCTTGACTGGCTAGAATTAAGGGGATCTTTAAATAACTGTTTTCTTGCTTTTGTTCCCTTCAAAGTCAGAATAGAACTCTGAGATCTCGGCAGGCTCTATTGTTCTATATGAAAAAGTCTTTATCAATACTAAGCCATTCAACAAAGAAGCTCTTTCTGAAAAATTAGACCTATCTTCAATTATTTAAATTTCCAAAAACCTGAGGTAGCAAGCCTTACTGCCCCTTTGAACAAATTTTGCAACCTATTTCCATTTCTGAACTTTCATAATTTCTAAGGGCAGATGTAAGGGGAGAAATAAAAATGCTTCCTCAGATAAAGGTTGTGAACCTGCTTTAAATCACATAGAAGCTCTGCTCTAAGGGGCAAAAAATTATATTAAAACAAAATATTTTTACCAAAAATGGAATGTCTAAGATACTAATCCTTCAAAGTGACAACATAATGGCAAATTATGACCTACTAAACTCAAAGGAGCAGCATTATATCTGAAGAAATATAGATCAGATTGATGCTAAGCAGTGAACCTTTTTCATGGGAAATTAACAAGGTAACCACCTAGTCCTTTGGATGCTGAATCACTTACTATCTGATGGAGGACCACATCTGGAGAAAAACACAGAAATCATCTTAGAGAGCTCCAGGCCAACCATTCATTGATATATGAAGATTTAAAAAGTCATCACGGGGTCATCAATAACCAATAAATAGGTTTATATATGATCTGAGGACTGCAGGAGGTCTTGTGAATGATACCCAAAAGATATAAAACTAATCTTTGCCTTCAATGAGTTTATAGTCTGGAAAGGGGAATAAGTCTAAAACAGAGAAAATGCAAATAACATGCAAGTTATGTGATTCTCCAACACAATGCAAAGTAATAAAGATTAAGTTTCTGACTGATTCATTTCACTACTGCCGATTGAGTTTGACTGAATACCTAATACTTTGCCCCAGAGAGATACAGACAATAGGAACAAGAAGATTTAAAAAGAAGTAGATCTTAATAGATTAAACTGTTGTTGGAGAATTCCCAACAGGGGAAGAGGAGAGCTGAACTGGGTATTCAGAAGTAAATGATATTTACATTTGCAGAGAAAAGGGGAAATGACTGAGAGATAGGAAAATGGTATGAATCAATATACATTCCCAGGTTATATTTTAAATTTTGTCTAAATTCTAAAAAGACTTGTGGTTTGATATCTCAAAGCCCTTGACTTATGCATGTACAGTATACACAATGGAAATCTCCATTCCTTCATGCTGATTCCTTGACATTACTGAACTCTACAATTCTACCCACTTTTCTGCCTATTTAACAACAGAAAGGGGATAGAAAGGACCTTTCCTGAATCAACATAAGAGTAAGTCTATAAAATGATTTGTGCACTCAAGTATGTGTAGAAAGAGGGATGTACAAAGCTAATCTGGTTTGAATGTTTACTTGCTGAAATTTTAAAATATCCCCTGTGGCTAACAGGCTCATCTAACAAGCATATTCAATACTTCAATAAGTAGCATATACTTCTCCTTGCTTCTTGGAGATTGCTTTCATCCAACTTGCTTGAAGCCCTTCAAAGACATTGAGCCAAATTTTCCACATTTCTAAGTCACTCTCTGGAGGTAATTTGGGCAGTTAAGTAGGTGCATTAATTCTTTCAGGCCACAAGGGGCACATTTACTGGATATATGGTGAAAAACCAAAAGAGAAACAAAAATCCCCTGAGCCCCAAAGCTGGGTGAGGACTCTCCCCTGAGCCAGTGAGAAACATCAAGCTCTCTACAGCGTGTTAATTAACACAGAGGAAGCAGAACTTTGCATTTTGGTTTTACTAAAGCTAAGCAGAACATCCACCAATCACTGACCCCCGTATTCTGAAATGAATTATTTCTTCACAATTTAATCATTAATTAAAAAAATACTTCCAGATATAGCTATAATTGTAGCAGCCAAGCAAATATGCCAACAAAAAAGATAAATCAATGCAACTCAAATGATAAACTGCATCCAGAGTTTAGAGATATCAAGTGTTCTGTTAATTTTATTATTTTACACTTTGGTTTTCTTTCACCTTGCTGAGGTATTAGGCAATTTGCAAAGATGATGACCTAACCCAGAAGTCTGTTGTACAATATTTAGACTTACTCAATTCTGATCTTGAAAGCACCCTGGAGAATTGTTTAGCCTTGAGAAAGCAGATCCAGACAAGTAACCATTGAGAAAATTAAAAAAATGAAGATAATCTTCTGCAATGAGATCTATGTTTAACTCTAGCTAAATCCAGGCTGATTTGCATCAAAAAGAAGAGATCATGTCTTTCAACCAGTTTCCAGGGACAGAAGAATCATTAAGATGCGTGTTTCACCGTAACTCCCTACGCCTGTCATGTTATGTCTATTCTTACAAACTCAAACAATCAGGAAGTGACTATTAAGAATGTTTTTACTTAATAGGTTCAAATATTTACAAGTATAACTGGAACAGCATATAACCAAGAAAAATGAAGAATGAGGAGAAAAAGATAAATTTGCATTTAGTTTTTGTGGTTTGTGTTTGCATAGGATTTGGTTATCTAAAATCACTTTGAGCTTCTTAGAATTAAGCTGTCTCATTTTAGAAAACATAACTTTATCAAATGACCTGTGCCAAAACTCATAATCTATTTTCTATGATCGTGTTTAAAATGAATCTGCAAATTAGGCTTATGGAGTCTATCAATTTGTGTAAGATAAGGAAAACATAATTTAATTCGGGTATCCCAGTAGAGGAAATTTAGTACAGGTAACAACGTACAGAGATGTTGGAAGAGATGAAAACAAGGAAAGTTGAGGCAACCAGAAAATAACAGCAGGAAATTGCTACCATTTAAAGGCAAATGAGCAAACAGATTAGATGGTATTATCAGAAGCAAATTGAGAAGGCTTGCATGTGTGAGCTGGAACTAGACAGAAGTGACTAGGAGAGAATGCCTTTTTTTTTTTTTTTAAGCAATATCATTGGTGGCCTTCTTAGGAAGGTATTAGACATTAACACCACTTTTCTGAATTTTTATTGAAATATAGTTGATTTTCAATGTTGTGTTAGTTTCAAGTATACAGCAAAATGATTCAGTTATATGTCTATTCTTTTATGACATGCTCTTCCATTGTAGATAATTATAAGATATTGAGTAGAGTTCCCTATGCTATACAGTAGGTCTTGTTAGTTATTTATTTTATATATAGTAGTGTGTGTAACTGGATCTAGAACCACAGAGATGTAGCTACTCTCTTGAATATCACTAGAAGCACCATTAGCTTTTTCTTATTGCCTCCAGGCCAATGTCCTAGCAACTCTCCCCCTTCAGCCAAGCCCAATCAGAAGCCAGTGGGAAAGGAAACCTGGATAGTGCAGGTTATAGAGATCAGGCTCCCTGAAACCAAAAAGTGTGGTGGAAGAAAAGGGGACTCTATTTGTGAGTGAACCACCAGATGTTTGCACAGTTTATCTTGTCTGCTCCTCAGCATCTGTCTTCACCCTCTATGCCTATTAAGGCTTCATACAGCAGGAACTACTTGCATTTGCCTATATCTTTCATGTTACAAACTAATATACTCTCACCTCCTTCAAAAAGGGAGAGAATGTCCCATCAGTGTGAGTTTCTCATCTAACTCAGTGAAAATTCTACCAAGATATTCTCTAACCTAAAAACTACTTGTTAATTAAGGAGTATGCTTCTTTTATGAAATGGTAGGACAAAGAAAGGAAAAGGCAGAAAAAAGAAATGAGTGGTTAATACTGTCAATGTCTTTTAGCCAAAGACCATCCATTGAACAAGTTGGGTTTTATTACCTGATGCATTCACACAGAACACAAAGTATGGGAACTACAAAAAAAACCTGTTACAGGATAGGATTTGGATTTTAGTTGGTTGATTAGTGGAGGCTCTGAGGAAGTGGGGGTTCCCCCTAGATGGAGTACTGTCAGAAAGCAGGGGCAAGTCTATAATCTGGTAACTCAATAAAACTTATCTATAACGTGTTAAACTAGAATGAAGACAAATCTATAAATGAAAAGGAAGCAGCAGTCATTTTTATTATCTATAATAAGAATGTTTGCTTGTGGCTGGCTTAATGGCTTTGCTTTTGTCTCATTTCATTCTGGTATCAGATGACCTTGTCTGATATTGATGTTCTGTGAAACTGCTTATACCCAACAGGAGAAAACAGGGCCTAGTGATGAGCAGCAGACCAGTTACCAGATTTTGGAGGCTTCTTTTCTTCCTTTTCAATATTCACAGAACTCTTTTTCATTACATATATGAATACCTGTATATATAAAAACATACATATCTTTTCTGGCCTTTTTTCTAGTAACTGATCATGAGTGACTATTAATATTTTAACACATCCTTTTCCTACCACCCATTCCATGTTCCCTTTGCCCTTCCTTTTCATATCACCCTAGCAAGGATTCAATGTTCAGCAAAGACAGAAATGTTGTTTTAATCAAAATCACATCTCTTCTTTACGTTCAAAGTAAGTAATTATTGTACTTAAGTGATATAGCATTTTAACTTATTTGAAAATGTCATGAATTACATTTTTTTCCCAATTAGGCCTATTCAAAATAGATTTGAAATGTTTTTATTTTTGCCTTTTATTTCCAGAGCAACAAAGCATTTCCATCTTTTCTATAGATTTTGTTCTACATGCATGTTTTTCTTAAATTTTTGAGAAGAATTTTTTTCTGCAGAGAGGGAGCATATATTTTTCAAAAAGTGCAGTTCAGTTCCATTGCTCAGCCATGTCTGACTCTTCGTGATCCCATGGACTGCAGCACGCCAGGCCTCCCTGTCCATCATCAACTCCTGGAGTCTACTCAAACTCATGTCCATTGAGTTGAAGTCATCCAACCATCTCATCCTCTGTCGTCCCCTTCTCCTCCTGCCTTTCAAAAAGATTTTAAATTTTAAATACTGAAATAAATATGTTCAATCTTAATGATTAAGTAATGTTTGAATTCCTTTGGAATTTCAGCTGTGTATCTGGTTGTTCACTGGATTGGTGGCCTGCCCCATCTCTTCAACTTGAATCTGCTTTGCCCATTATAAAAATGCTCAGTCGATAAACCAGTTATACCAGTGTGGAGTAGCTGCGATGTGCCGATGTGCTGTGTTTTTATTTTCAATCAAGGGTATTATCTCCTTTGGCAGAAAAAGGAACAGTTTAAAATTCTGTCTGGTTATTAGAGGCATTGCACTTAAATACATGAGTTAACTGATTCCATATTTCTCATTTCTTCTAATCACATTTTAGCATCTTCAAATGACTGGTACCTGGAACAGCCACCCAATTGGGCTTCTGAATCTGGCCTTAGCAGAGGGAAGAATATGGTTGTGAGACTGAAACAGTCTAGTGTCTGAACCATTTTCTCAATTTTTTTTAAAAAATAATAGTTCTATTTCCAGTTTTTTAAGGAATCTTCACACTGTTCTCCATAGTGGCTGGACTAGTTCGCATTCCCACCAACAGTGTAAGAGGGTTCCCTTTTCTCCACACCCTCTCCAGCATTTACTGCTTATAGACTTTTGGATCGCAGCCATTCTGACTGGCATGAAATGGTACTTCATTGTGGTTTTGATTTGCATTTCTCTGATAATGAGTGACGTTCAGCATCTTTTCATGNAGAATACATTTGAATCAGTTCTAATGAGGTGGATGAAACTAGAGCCTATTATACAGAGTGAAGTAAGCCGGAAAGAAAAACACCAATACAGTATACTAATGCATAAACATGGAATTTAGAAAGATGGTAACGATAACCCCATATGTGAGAGAGCAAAAGAGACACGATGTATAGAACAGTATTTTGGACTCTGTGGGAGAGGGAGAGGGTGGGCTGATTTGGGAGAATGGTATTGAAACATGTATAATATCATATATAAAACGAATCGCCAGTCCAGGTTCAATCCATGATACTGGATGCTTGGGGCTGGTGCACTGGGACGACCCAGAGGGATGGTATGAGGAGGGAGGAGGGAAGGGAGTTCAGGATGGGGAAAATGTATACCTGTGGCAGGTTCATGTAGATGTATGGCAAAACCAATACAATATTGTAAAGTTATTAACCTCCAATTAAAATAAATAAAGTTATATTTAAAAATTTTTCAAAAATAATAATAATCAACCTTTGCTCAATTGAGGTTTCTTCATAATTGAATTAAGTCTTAGACAGATAATTGTGAGAGATGAGGAAGGCAGAAGAGGTAAACCAGGATGATCAGAAGGTGAAGGACCTGACAAGCAATGATATAATAAATGAATTGAGAAATTTAAACTTGTACTTGACCCATTAAGAGGGGCAGGAAATGGTAGCAGGCATGGGAATGGTTAGAGCAGATTAGCATCTTTGAAATATATTTGGATTACAAACTTCATTTTCAATATGCAGATAAACTTGAGTAGTTAAGCCTTTGTCACTCAGAACTTGCTGTGAGTTATTTTGATCAGCTCAACACAGAGCAACTAGAGAGGACTGGGTTTTAAGGAGGTGGAGACGGCCATGCTCAGAATAGATTTTGTCTAGAGTCTGCTGTGTACACTATGTCACTCCTGAAATGGGTCCTCTCTCACCTTCAGCAGATGCTGTACATTGTATACATTTAAGAGCGTAAGGCCAGTATGCACAGTTTTGTCCCAGGATATGGCCCTAAAAGAACTATCTAGGCTCTATCTAGTCAAAGCTATGGTTTTTCCAGCAATCATGTATGGATGTGAGAGTTGGACCATAAAGAAGGATGACAGCCAAAGAATTGATGCTTTTGAACTGTGGTGTTGGAGAAGACTCTTGAGAGTCCCTTGGACTGCAAGGAGACCAAACCAGTCAATCCTCAAGGAAATCAGTCTTGAATATTCATTGGAAGGACTGATGCTGAAGCTGAAGCTCCAATACTTTGGCCACCTGATGCGAAGAGCTGATTCACTGGAAAAGACACTGATGCTGGGAAAGATTAAAGGCAGGAGGAGAAGGGACTGACAGGATGAAATGGTTGGATGGCATCACTGATTCAATGGACATGAGTTTGAGCAAGCTCCAGGAGTTGGTAATGACAAGGAAGCATGGTGTGCTGCAGTCCATGGGGTGGCAAAGAGTTGGACATAACTGAGCAACTGAACTGAACCGAGGCTCTATTTTGAAAATTAAATCAATTATTTGTGTGATCTAGATAATTTGAATATTACTAAATGAGAAGTTATTATATGTGGGGTCTTAAACATATAACCTGGCTCAGAATAACACCTAATCTAACATGCCCACACCACCTCTTCAAAAGAGCAAACCTTTCCCTGAAAAATAGTCACTAAATACAATAAAATACCAGATACACTTAAAAGCAGGATTTCAGAGAAAAAAGTCAAGACTTGTCTGTGACTTGAATTGTCTTTTCAGTCTTCTACTTTGCTCTAAGAATATATAACTTTCATTTTTAAGATTTTTTTTTCTTATTTACTTTCCATACATCATTTCCTGAAAAAAGCCAAATGTCTTTGTGATATGTTTATAAGCAACTCTAGTTTGGAACTGGTAATTTGTGCATCCAGTTTAACTCAACAAAGCATGAATCATATAGATCCCATTATGTGATTATGCAAATACACACTAAATATACAATTACAAGCATATATGGGCAGTGAAATTTAATTAATTATTATGACTTAGCTCTCTTGCCAAATGTAGTTTTATTAACTAACTGTCCCCAGATGTGTTTCCTCTTGATTCATTTACATTTTAATACCATATAGAAATGATAAATTATTGTAACAACAGATGATAAAAACAGATGGAATAAACATAATTGAACCCAAAATAATTTACTTAGGTTTGAATTGAACAGTTTGTATGTTCAAGCCAGTCTTCAGTGCTTTACTCTTGTACTGTGGCTATTTAGGAAAAACTTCACGAACACACACACAAAGACATTCAAAGCAGCCAAAGGCATTTGAAAATGCATGTTTAAAGGTAAGTAACTTTTTAAATTGATGAGCAATCGCTAATTATATTTGAAGGTATAAATATTAAAAGAAAAAGTGATCAAAAAGATCAGACATAGTAACCTAGATATTATAAAAATTATCGATAAGCATTCATGCCAAGTGAAGTGGACATTTGACAAAAAATTAGATATAATTTAAAATCTCAACCATTTATAGATTACATTCTCCCCTGGAGGGCTGCATTCCAAACTTAAACAGTTAATGATCTTTCTAAAGAGGGATCTAAAACCATCAGAATCACTTCATTCCATTCCAAAACAGTATTTGTAGGTGCATATGTGTATTCATATCACTAAGCCTTTAATGGCATATATTTGAATTAACACCCAGGACTATTACTCCCATTTGTTTGAAATTCCATCAGATAAAATTGCAATTACATTGAAAAGTCAGTATTAGGGGCATCAGATTCCTCTGATGACCAAAAGGTGAAGAAAATTTGTTCTTGTTTGTCAAAAAAGATTATAGGAATAGGATAGGACATGAACTGGTTACCAGAAAATAAGTGCTCAGTGGTCTGTGGAAAGCCTCCCTTCTTCCCCATTATATCATATGGTACTCTTGGCAGAATCCTCCTTTAGCAGGAAGCAGAGATTTAGAACTGTGTGGGCTTCAAATCACCTTCGCTCTCCTTCAACAGTTATTTTAACGATAATTCATTTCTCAGGTGGTATCTTCACCCTTCATACTCGACTCCTATTTTATTTCTATTTTATGTACATGCTGCTAAAAGACAGAGTCTAAAATTGTATGACTAGGAAAAGATCATTTTCTAAAACTAAGTTATTTTATAGTTAAATAAGCACTTTTAAAAGAAGTTAAGAGCAGGCATTTCCATGTAAGGCTTCATACTGCCATACTGCAGAAAAATGACTTTCCATTCCTGGCTTGCCTTTCAAACTCAGAGATATATGAGAACTGTGCTTACCTCTCTAGGTTGAAAAGGGCAAGTGTATCTGATGGGAGACATCAAGGCTGATCGATACCTCAGCACCAGGAGAACTGGTCCTCTTAAATTATACCATCTAGGGAGGAAGGCACAGGCTGGTGATTAGTCAGCTGCAAAGATATAATTTAAGATATCTAATTAGAAGAAGAAGAACTGAAGTGGGTGAGAATTAAGCACTAGGTTGTTGACAGGCATTTGTTTGTTTATTTTGAAACTTAAAAGAAATTATAAAGCTAAGCAGGCAAAATAGCCTTGCTAGAAAGAGAATGATAATATTTATACAATAAAATCACATCTTATCCCGTAGCCAGTCATCATTTGTGCTTGAGGTAAGTTTAGTGGCTTATTGTTTATTTCTAATTATATCTTTGAATAAAAAGATATAACGCAGTTTGGAAAACGGATCACATCTCCCTATACCCACACTATACATCCACATTCACTGCCTTTGCAAACCCCCATTCGCAACTTTTATGTTCTTCTCCAGTCATCAAGAAGCTTCTTCAATGGTTACAAGTAAAACAGAATGGTTTTGATGAAACAGATATACAGAAGAGCTAACTGACCTCATGAACAACTTCAGTTCAGTTCAGTTCAGTCACTCAGTCATACCCAACTCTTTGCAATCCCATGGACTACAGCACTCCAGGCTTCCCTGTCCATTACAAATTCCCAGAGCTTACTCAAACTCATGTCCATCGAGTCAATGACGTCATCCAACCATCTCATCCTCTGTCATCCCCTTCTCCTCCCTCCATCAATCTTTCCCAGCATCAGGGTCTTTCCTAGTGAGTCAGTTCTTCTGAACAGCTTAAAACTTTTAAATAATTTTTAAGTTCTATATTTAAAGTTCTTAGCAAATACGTTTTTGTTGCCTTATCTATCCTCAGATAACCATATAAAGTTTTTAAATCTTGATAAAATTTTCTGGGAATTATAATAGTTTTCTGTATAATACACTAGCCACAGGAGACAGGGGTTTGATCTTTGGGTGGGGAAGATCCCCTGGAGGAGGAAATAACAACCCACTCCAGTATTCTTGCTGGGATAATCCCATGGAGAGAGGAGCCTGGCAGGCTATAATCCATGTGGTTGCAAAGAGTTGGATATGATTGAGCAACTGATCAAGCACGCATTGATAGTGATAAAATTTTTACATCTTCATAAACAAAATCATGTTTATAACAGCAAGTCTATACTCTCTATAGTATTGTGTGATTTCTAATAACTTTGATACCCATAATGAGTTTAGTAAATTACATTTGATGATGACATCATACCACCTTGTGCCAATGATCAAGAACTGTGCAGAAATGTCAAAGCAGAGCCTAGATGACTGAGTTGACTGATTTGAAGGTTCCGTAGAGCTCCATTCTGTCTATATCAAATGAGACTGCATTTTCATTAATAATTGTCATCCCCACTTTAGCACCATAAATAAATGTGTTCAAAATGGTTTCTATGTCCTCCATGGAAAATACTACCTTGAAAATTCCCTGTTCATAGGTATATTTCCAAACATTAACAATCAAAGTAATAAATTATCTCTTTCGTGGAATCCTAGTTTTTTCTTCCATTCATAGAAATTTAAGACACTGTTGCTGAGGCACATCTATACACACTGATTCAAATCTTTGGTTTGCTGTGCCAGCCTCCAGCAAGCAGACTACAGACTAAACAGCATATTCAGCTTCTTTGCGGTTCCAGAGATTTAATAATTTGTTTATTTGTTTTTGTTTGTTGTTGTCAGAGAAGGCAATGGCACCCCACTCCAGTACTCTTGCCTGGAAACTCCCATGGATGGAGGAGCCTGGTAGGCTGCAGTCCATGGGGTCGCTGGACACGACTCAGTGACTTCACTTTCACTTTTCACTTTCATGCACTGGAGAAGGAAATGGCAACCCACTCCAGTGTTTTTGCCTGGAGCATCCCAGGGACGGGGGAGCCTGGTGGGCTGCCGTCTATGGGGTCGCACAGAGTTGGACATGACTGAAGCGACTTAGCAGCAGTTGTTGTCTTACTTTATAGTTCCTCACATTGTTGTCGTTATCTGTTTAGAGCATTGTTCAGATATCCTAGCTCTCCATCTTCTGTGAGTTGATATGCCAGCTTCTCTTGGTCATCTGGGTTCATCTATTTATCAGCATTCCAATTCATACACCTAGAGATTTCTTGACAACCAGTTCACTCTGCTGCANTGTTGTCTTACTTTATAGTTCCTCACATTGTTGTCGTTATCTGTTTAGAGCATTGTTCAGATATCCTAGCTCTCCATCTTCTGTGAGTTGATATGCCAGCTTCTCTTGGTCATCTGGGTTCATCTATTTATCAGCATTCCAATTCATACACCTAGAGATTTCTTGACAACCAGTTCACTCTGCTGCATTCCATAGGAGACATTTCATTCTGAATTACAAAGTCTGTGGAACATTAAATGACACTGGAAACATGATTCTATAAGCCTACTTTCTATTTCAATTGGATGCATGTCCAGTCATGAAGGCTGATCCTTCCCATTCAACTCAGTCATAAATTAACAGCCCTAAGTCTTCAAAGTCAGTGACGTGACTTGTGTCTATTGTATGCTAATATGAGACACCTTCCTGGGTCTGTGCTATGTGTTTAACATGCTTTATATCAAGATCTGACTATTGACCATCCCCAGAACTCACCTCTCACTGTTCTCCTTCTACATTAGATTCTGACTATCTTCCCTTCCTTTAACAAAGGATGCTCATTCTGCATTAGGGATTCTTGAAATTGCTGTTCCTAGAAATCTCTGTTCCACAACTTTCCCAGCTTGCACCTTCCTACCAGTTAAGTCTTAAATGAAATGTCAGGGGTGCCTTACTGGATTCCTCACTCAGAATTAGTATTCCCACTTCCATACACCCATCATATACAAATAAGGACTCTAGAGATGGTAGGGACTTCCCAAAGCAAGTAAGAATGACTAGCTGCTTAAGTTGGTAATCAGGCCATTAATTTGTAAAGTCAAAGCTCTGAATATTAATAAACTTTTTCAGAGTTTCAGAAATTGATATAAGGCTCGAGTCTTAAATTTCTCATAATATAGTCTTAAAGTGCTTTCTTTAACAGAATAATAATCCATACTATATTCATGATAAAATCATTTACTTCCATTTGAAATCTTCATAAAACAGCTTTTTCAGCTTTTTGTGTGAGAACATTCATGAGATGAATGTCTGAAACCGTTTGTGAAGGCACCCAGCACTGTGTCTAGAACATGGCAGATGCTTGATAATGCTTGCTGGCCAACTATACAAGTAGCATCTTTCAAAATGACAGCTAAATTCTCTAACAGGCCCAGGGTTAGAGAAGTCACGATTGCAGTTTGAATTAAGGGGTGCTAAAATGAGGGACAGCCATAAAATCTCTCTCCCACACTGATTCTACCAACAGTATGTCATTTTAAAGTCATTCCTTTCCATTAGAGACCTCTTTTTGAAATGCAAGACTTCAGGAAATTGTAGCAAACCCCTGCTGTTTTGTTTACTCAGGTTCTCTTCTGCAGGAACCATCCCACCTTGACCCCATCTAACAGAGAAACTTCTGGAAGCCAAGTATTTATTACACTACATGATTTTGCCCTAACTAGGCCAATCAGAATTTTTCTTCCAGGAAGTTAAAATTATAATCTAAAACATACAAAAACTGAGAATTTTGAATCTTCTTCAGAT
The DNA here is from genome assembly GCA_006410615.1 of Neotragus moschatus. Taxonomy (NCBI): domain Eukaryota; kingdom Metazoa; phylum Chordata; class Mammalia; order Artiodactyla; family Bovidae; genus Neotragus; species Neotragus moschatus. The sequence goes on from SJYA01000665.1 coordinate 1,862,278, forward strand.
AACAGCAGAGTTCTATGTCTGTCCAATACAACAGCAACTATTCACAGCTGGCTGTTTAAAATCAAATTTCAATAAATTAAAAGTAAAAATTCAGCTCCTCAGTTGCATTAGCCATATTTCAAGTATTTGATATTATAGGAACATTTTTACCATCACAGAATGTTCTGTTAAACAGAGGTGCTTTAAATCAGGGCTCAACAAACTACAGCCCCTAAGCCAGGGTTTTTTTGATGAGACGAGTGTTGTCGTTGTTGTTGTTGTTATTGTTGTTTTAAATAGTTGGGAGAAAATGAAAGAAGAAAATTCTAGGATGTTAAAATTACTTGGCACTGAAATTTCAGAGTCCTCAAATACATTTTTATTGGAACACAGCCATGCTGATTCATTTACTTGTTATAGATAATGTTGACTGTTTTCAGCAGATCATATGACCAGCAAAGTCTAAAATATTATCTGAATCTTCATAGAAAAAGTTTGTTAAGCTCTGCTCTAGAGGAAGTGGTAAGGTTTCCAAAGCTTTCTCAGATTTTGAAAAGTTATGAGGAGATCAGAAAACACTTATATTAAAGTATTAATGATGTGTCAGGTGAGTGGAATGGCTTTTCCCTTCTGTGTTGAAGGTTGAAAAAGGAAAAGGAACAATGCCAAGAGTGTTGATATTGGGTGGATTAAATGAGAAGAGTGTCTTCTTCCCCAGTAACAGGTATGAGAGCGTTGCATTTTACTGTGCTTACCACGGCATGCCCAGGTCCACCACTGTCATAAAGGAGAGCTGAAGAAATGAATGCCCTTGCATTTCTATAGCCTAAACAAAAGGCTCCAAGATGTCCTCTGCAAGAGAACTGATAAATTTCCTTTATGTAAGCACAGCACCCTCTCTGCCTCTGCACAGCTAGACACACAAGCCAGAGCTGATGGGCCTCAAACCAAGTGTAAACATCATCCAAGTGGAAATTATGTAATGGCATCCTGGGTGAACTATGAACTCCTCCCAACACTAAAAGGAGGCACACTTACTGTATGTGTTACTTGAAAAGATTTCATTACAGAAGGGTAATTGACAAAAGTCAAGAAGTGGCCAAGGTCATCCACACGATAGGAGTTATACTTTCCTGGGACTCACCATAAATTGACAGAAAAAGGGAATCCCAGACAGAAGGATACAATAGATTAAGACAGAATTCCTGAAATGGATACAGAGATGAAGGTGGTTAAGGGCTCAGAAGAGAGACTGTGCTTCATGCAAATTCTGGGTCACCTTCTGTAACAAATAACTCTCAGCTCAAGAATCTCTTAGAGAAAACTCCAGAGAATCTTCCCTCTATTAATAAGCTTGACAAATCATGTTTCATTTTCTCTGAGAGATGCCAGAACTTTGCCTCTAGTTCTATCTAATACAATCACTGTGGAAAAGTGGGTGGGAGAACCAGCATGACATCAGAGGGCCTGAGTTTGAATCATGCCCCCATCACCTATTAGCTGCCTTGTTTTTCACAACTACAAAATGATATACATACTTAAAAATGTGTTGATTAATAATTAATACTATTTCAAATAAAGGTGGTTACCACTGAGACAGGCAAGAACAATAAAATGGATGCTGACTTGGAAGATACTGCTAATGGCTCAGCAAATGTCCATCCTGACCCCACTTTCTTTGCAAATAGATTCTGAGAATGAACAGAGTCAGTATGTAATTCCAAGCAGTGGATCATGACCTGTTTAGACCAAATCTGACAACTCTGTCCTCACATTCCTAGCTCCTTCTGCATCTAGAGCTTATTGAATGTCCCATTTCCAGTCAATGAGACATTAGTAGAAAGTTACTGGAAATTAAGTAGGGTGGAGGTGGAGGTAGTTTTGGGAAAGCTTTGGTTTTCTCAGATGAAAGTAGAGAAACAATAAAGTAACAAATATGAAGCAAAGCCACAAGAATTAGAGTCATAGCCATAACAACCCTCAGCCACTGAACCAATAATCAATACTCTAGACTTCTTGTGTCATGAGAAAAATGAGTCTCTGTTCAGTTCAGTTCAGTTGAGTCACTCAGTCATGTCCGACTCTTTGCTACCCCATGAATCGCAGCACGCCAGACCTCCCTGTCCATCACTATCTCCCGGAGTTCACTCAAACTCATGTTCATCGAGTCTGTGATGCCATCCAGCCATCTCATCCTCTGTCGTCCCTTTCTCCTCCTGCCCCCAATCCCTCCCAGCATCAGAGTCTTTTCCAATGAGTCAACTCT
>SJYA01000665.1:1864530-1917863 GCA_006410615.1 Neotragus moschatus
GCTTGAACATCAGGGAGTTCCCGGTTCACGTATTGCTGAAGCCTGGCTTGGAGAATTTTGAGCATTACTTTACTAGCATGTGAGATAAGTGCAATTGGTGGTAGTTTGAGCATTCTTTGGCATTGCCTTTTGAGGCATCATTTTTCTGCCACCCATTCCTAAAAATGAATTAGATACAATTAAGGTACCCAAATTGTACTGAAAAAAAATTTTTAATTGTCCTAGAAATATGTTCATCATCAGTATAAAAATGGGAGAAGAAAGAAGCAAAAAATGTCAACTAGAGTTTCCTTCCCTCACAATTCCTTCTCGAGAGTGTCTTTAAGCCCTACTTCTCTGTTAATGGTGGTGGTGCTTAATCGTGTCTGACTCTTTGTGACCACTGTAGCCTGTCAGGCTCCCCTGTCCATGGAATTTTCCAGGCAAGAATACTGAAGTGGGTTGCCACCTCCTACTCCAGGGGATCTTCCTGACCCAGAGATTGAACCCACATCTCTTGTGTCTCCTGTTATCCTGTTAGAATCTATAATGTCAGGGCTGCCACAAGTAGTCACATTTTCCTCTAGTTGTGAACCATCTAATACTACAGGAAGAAAACACAAGGACAATAAAAACATATTCCAGTGCTTGCTATACGCCAGAGGCTGTTCTAAGAGTTTTACAGATCAGGGTCATACAAATGGGTTAATACAAATGATTATAAATGGGTCAATATCTGTAAAACTCTTAGAAGGGCCTCTGGCGTATAGTAAGCACTGGAATATGTTTTTATTCTCTTTGTGTCTGTCTTCCTGCAGTATTAGATGGTTCCCAACCGGAGGAAAATGTGGCTGCTTGTGGCAGCCATGACTACTTCCCCATCACATTATAGATTCCAACAGGGAAACAGGAGACACAACAGGCATGGATTCAATTCCTGGGTCAGGAAGACCCCCTGGAGGAGGAAATGGCAACTCACTTCAGTATTCTGGCCTGGAGAATTCCATGGACAGAGGAGCCTGGCAGGCTACAGTCCATGGGGTCGCAGAGTCGGACAGGGCTGAGTGACTAAGCATACACACATGCTAATATCAATAACTATTACCAACCCTGTTTTACAAATGGAGAAACTGAAGCACAGAAGAGTTAAGTAACCTGCCTAAGGTCACATAGCCAAAAAGTGATGGAACCAGGATCTAAACTCAAGCAACAATGTGAATTTAAGCAGTATGTGCCAGCACCTCTCCCTTTGAGATGGCAATATGCATGATGTTCAACAAGATAAGGAGATGAAATTGATCTGACAAACTGATCCAGTGGAGACGTTTTTAAAACTCCCCATCTCACACTTTGCCAAGCCATTTATTTACCAGACTCTTTGAGGTATCCAGCTAATGAGGAAATAGGATAGTCAATTTAGAAATTTAAACCATTTAAATGTCTGCCAACTATAAAAAGAGAGGAGAAGGTGTTTAGGTTTTATAACAAAGCTAAAGGGACCCATCTAAGTAAAAGAAACTCTCTAGAAGAAAGATATGAAGGTGGCAGCCCCAAATTTAGAAGGTTGGGTAATATTTATCCCCACCTATGTTAGCTCTCTTGACTGTCAGGATGTGGTTCTTACTCTCCCATCCTCCCCCTTGCTCAAGGTACCGAGCTGAAATCTGCCTATCATCAGTATTCTCAGCATCTAACCTGGGTAACTACCCCTCTGTATCTTTAAATAACAGTCTAAAAGGAAAACAAGCTAAAGGTTATCTGATTTGACACAAGTCTATTGGTGGGAGTAGGAACACCACACTAGTTTGGACTAAGTTGTCCTGTTTGGGGTGGACAACTCAGTTGAACAAGGTAACTGTAAAATTATCTTCCATATTGTACCTGAAGTAAATCATGTACAATTTCATTTTAAGAGAAAGGAGTGGTTTAAGTGACCAGTAAAAACATCATTTATTTCTATTGGCTCTTGGTAACCATATTAGCTTTCCTAAGGGAACACAAATTGGTCTTTGTCACATACTCACTCATTTGAGATACAAATTATTGTGTTCTAGCAATGTGACAAGCATTGTGTAAAATATATATTAACAGAGCAAGCTGCTGCTGCTGCTAAATNCAACTCAGTTGAACAAGGTAACTGTAAAATTATCTTCCATATTGTACCTGAAGTAAATCATGTACAATTTCATTTTAAGAGAAAGGAGTGGTTTAAGTGACCAGTAAAAACATCATTTATTTCTATTGGCTCTTGGTAACCATATTAGCTTTCCTAAGGGAACACAAATTGGTCTTTGTCACATACTCACTCATTTGAGATACAAATTATTGTGTTCTAGCAATGTGACAAGCATTGTGTAAAATATATATTAACAGAGCAAGCTGCTGCTGCTGCTAAATTGCTTCAGTCGTGTCCAACTCTGTGTGACCCCATAGACAGCAGCCCACCAGGCTCCCCTGTCCCTGGGATTCTCCAGGCAAGAACACTGGAGTGGGGTGCCATTGCCTTCTCCAACAGAGCAAGAGATGTGCCCATGTCCCTGCTATTTGTTTCTAGAGGTTTTAGGGGTGGAAACTAAATTTTGTGCTGGTCCATTAATATATCTCATATTTACTCATGAAATAGAACCTTGAATTATCTGATAAGCATAATGTGGCAAAGTACAGAAAGGCAGCTTTTCTGAAGAAGGCCTATTTGAAAAGTACTTAGTATCAGTATTGAGAAATGAATGATGGCTGAGGATGGCAGAATGTCCAAGGCAGGGGTTCCAAAAAGGGAAGCCTGAATTAGAAAGCATTTGATAAACGCCTGAAGATTTCACCCTAGTAACCCACTGTCTCTTGCTCTAAAACATGTATTTCTTTCCTTGTTCCATGACATTACGTACACTGTCTACTGCTATCAGGGACACACATACACCCTCAACAAGGACTATCACCACCCACTCTAATGCCTTTTCCCCAAAACACAGACTTAGGAAAGTAAAAACTGCTTTATCCACACAAACACACATAAATGTCAACCTGAAATTGCTTGTTTTGATGGGTGATCATTGTTCTAAAGGAATCTGTCTGCATTCATTTTATTGATCATCTTTAAGAAACACAGCAAGCTACTGAATTTCAACTACTTTTTAAAGAACAGAAAGAGCTTCTGCTGTCTCAAAGCGTAAGAAGCCTCTAGGGCTATTTTTCATGAAAGTCACTCGTGTCTGACTCTTTGCAACCCCATGGACTACACAGTCCATGGAATTCTCTAGGCCAGAATACTGGATTGGGTAGCCTTTCCCTTATCCAGGGATCCTCTCAACCCAGGGATCAAACTCAGGTCTCCAACCCAGGTTTCCCACATTCCAGGTGGATTTTTTACCAGCTGGGCTGAAAGGGAAGCCAGAGCTATTTTTAAGAGGTGGAAATAAACTGCCTACTTAAAAAGAGAGTGTGAGGGAAGGACAGAGAGATACCATCCAAATTTACATCAATAAGCGAGATAAATGCAGATTCCCATCTCTCTTTTTTCACACCAAGAAAAGAGAAAGGAGTCTAGGACCATGAAGAGCATGACTACTGCTCCATTCTGGGAGAATGACACTGAATGCAATGTGAAGAGACCAGATGGTCAGAATACAAGATTATCTGACTAGATAAAGGGATGTATGTGTATGTTTCCTTAACTGTGGCTCTGTGGCCATCACCTAGTTCAAAAGCCTGATGATCAGTCGAAGTCTCCAGCAGTGAGGAAAATGAAGGGGATAATTCATGAGAAAAACTCTAGGTGATGACATGGTTCACCTCTTTTCTACATTTGCAACAATTGTCCTGTTCAGGTTCTCACTGCCTTTAGCAGCACCACTTGCCAGAAACCCTAAATAGAGATGAAGGAAACCAAAACTGTCAGCTGCCATAGCAGCCCACAACAGATGAATATATTTCCAAATTAACTGAGTAAGAACATTTGGCTATGTCTGCCAGATTTATTTTATTGTATGATTTTCAGGCTAATAACGAAGACTAAGTTCTTAATTATAAGATTTGCATTCCTCCACTCCATTATGAAAGCTCATACAAAAACTGTTTTTCCCTTCATTGAAATAAGGGTTTGAATACATGATAGAGAAAGGATGGGTTGGCAAATCAAAGGCCTAACTAGTATTCAGGACTAACAGTCCTTCTCAAGTTACCAAATGGTGTAACTAATAAAATTCATGATGTTCCATTTCTTGTACTACAGGCAAGAAGAAAAGGTAGTGCACTTGTTCATATATGAAGAAGTCCATGTTAACTCAGTATTATCTAAGATGCATACTGTGAGTCATTTTACAAGATAGATTTTAGTTTTATGTGAAACCCTACATGTAAGTGATTTGGCAGGTGTGAGATGAAAGACTGAGCGTAGGGTTATGGCCCTAAACTTCTGACAAAATGGGTGTAACAGGTTCAAGGCTAAAGAAGACCCAGAATGCTAACTTCAAAAGCTCATTAATGCCATGTCCTGAGCAACCGCATGAAATCTCCACTTCCCAGCACTGACTCACTGGAGGACAAAGCTCCAGCTTTAGACAATGCATGGAGTGGACCAGTCTTGGGAGACCAAAGCACAGGATCCACCATTGCCGGTATTTTAGAACAATGCAACAGAAGACACACTTGTTTTTGGGAAGGAGGTTTCTTTGGGACAGAGAACTAGAGAGACAAGAAGACCACCAGACAAGAAGGTTCTTGAGGTAGAAAAAATTGTTGTGAAGGGTCTTGACTTCAGATTTTAGCTACTGGTCAAAGTAAAAGGTTGAATAGAAAGCAAAAATTCACATCTTTTTAAAAGGCTAGAAAGGAAGAAGAAGATAGAAATATCCATTCCAGTGGCCCTTGAACTTTAGCATGTATCAGAATCCCCCAGAGTGTTTGTTAAAAGTACAGATGCTGGGCTGAATAGGAAGCCCAAGGTGAGACTTTGAGGAGTGCACATGTTTAACAAGTTCCCAGCTGATCCTGACGCTGCAGGTCTGGGGACCACATTTTGAGAACCACTGATCCACATCAGGGTTTCTCACCCTCAGCACATTTGGGGTCAGATAATTCTTGCTGTGAGGAACTGTCCTATGCAGTTAGTATGTTTAGCATCATCCCTTGTCTTTACCCACTCGATGCCAGTAGCAACTCACACAAATGTGGCAACTAAAAATGTCTCCAGGCATTGTCAAATATTCCACAGAGGGGACTAATGCCCGCTGAAAACTATTAATCTAGACAGATGCAAAAGACTACCTTTCTACCTCTGAATGCAATTTTTCTAATTTTTTAAACAGTTTTATCCCAGTATTATTTTTAATTTTTTTCTGAAAATATTTGGTAATTGTAAATATTACTCATTTATTTAAAGGTCAGGTTCTTCACACTAAGAAAATAAGTCCTATTTCAGTTCTAACTTGTCAAGCTATCGAGGACATAAAACAGCTGTTTGTACTCATTCTGTGATATATGGTCCTTCCTTAAATTTCAGATATGTGGGTTGGATGGAGATGTATTCCTCAAAGTGCTTTCAAATTCAAATATTTTACCCAACTCCCTAGAGGAATCACCATAGAATAGATTCTGGAGTCACCTTAAACTAGGAAAATAATGCTGAACACAAGTCTGACAAGAGAGAAAGAAATATACATGTAAAAAAATCCCAGAGAGAAATAATAATTATCAAAAACAAGGGAAATGCCCAGGGGAGAGGAGAAGCATTCAGATTCTAACAGCAAATAATAAGCAATGGTTCGTAAACAAACTTTCTATTTAAAAAAGCAAATCAAGTGTGAATATAAGTTTTTGTACAGAGACACTACTGAATAAAGACTCCAACACAACTGCCCTCAAGAAATACAGTGCATAAATATTTCTTCTTTTGAAGCTCTTCTTTGTTTCTTTTTCAGAGTTCATATAAATGTTAATTTAATAGTAAGTTTAACTTGAAAAGGATTGCTGGTAGAAAAAAAGGCACAAAAATTCATTCTAGCAGCTTATAGTCCAAGAGCAAGCAAGATGTTCTGTAGATCCCTCTATTATTTCAAGCACAATTTTCTGGAATTTTCTTAGTAGAAGGAACTAATGAAGATTATCATTATGTTAGGGTCTTAGTGTAAAAGTTATGCTAAAGATAACAGTTAAGGTAGCAATTTCTTTTCTAGATCACGCATCATTTTTTGTTTGTTTGTTTGTTTTTGATCACTCTTATTTTGTAGTTTGCTATGCATGTGTGTGTGTGCACGCTCAGTCATGTCCAACTCTTTGTGAACCCATAGACTATAGCCTGCCAGAATCCTGTCCATAGAATCTTCCAGGCATGAATACTAGAGTGGATTGCCATTTCCTACTCCAGGGGATCTTCCCGACCCAGGAACGGAACCCATGTCTCCTGAGTCTCCTGCACTGGCAGGTGATTCTTTCCTACGGCAACACCTGGAAAGCTTGTAGTTTGCTATATGTGGTATCATTTGTTCAGGCAGTATACTGTGAATGAATGTGAGTCATTCATAGAAAAGCCCTGTAAGATGAAGCAGGAAACCTATCAGGCCAAGCTTTCAATAGATGCCCTACAGCCCTGAGTATGCCTCTAGACTACAGTTTGGTGATCGTTGAAGAGGAGAACTTAGGAGAGAGATTTAATTTTGTTTCCTGCTTATACAAATTGGCCACAAGGACCCAAACGAGTGGTTGAGTAGAAGAGTGAGCTCTGTGCAGAAGGGATTTGTCAGAACCTTGAGGAAAAATAAGCAGACAGTGGAACAACAAACCTAACAGGGACTTGGACATTGGACCTCCCCACTCCATCTCACAATCCAGTGATGTAGGATAGGAAGTAAAAAAGCTTTTCACTCAAAATAATGTTTATCAGTGTAGCAGATGGAAATAAGGGAGAGAGGGCAGAAAGAAGAGGCCTTTGTGTTACTATATAACTCTTCAGACTACAAAAGACACTTTATATTTGCTGTGCCATTGAATTACTTTTAAATATGTCATTTTTTAAATCAAGAATCTTAAGGTTTTGTGTTTTTTTTTGTTTTGTTTTTTTATCAGACATACCTGGATCTAAGTGGCTCCTAGGAGCCCTCAGTTCACTATATAGTTTTTCCTGGGAAAAAAGACTGTATTGGCATCTACTTGCAACACTATTTATTGGATAAAAAATGAATGTGGCAGCCATAGAAATTTACCTCCTAATTACATGCACACCACATCCATATCCATTAGTTTAGAATACTGATGTAATGCTTTTAGGTCTTTCGATGTATTCTATGGAATACTAGCACAAAGGGATGTTAGTAGATGTTCAGTTCAGTTCAGTTCAGTTCAGTCGCTCAGTTGTGTCCAACTCTTTGCGACCCCATGAATCGAAGCACGCCAGGCCTCCCTGTCCATCACCAACTCCTGGAGTTCACTCAGACTCACGTTCATCGAGTCAGTGATGCCATCAAGTCATCTCATCCTCTGTCATTCCCTTCTCCTCCTGCCCCCAATCCCTCCCAGCATCAGAGTCTTTTCCAATGAGTCAACTCTTCACATGAGGTGGCCAAAGTACTGGAGCTTCAGCTTTAGCATCATTCCTTCCAAAGAAATCCCAGGGCCGATCTCCTTCAGAATGGACTGGTTGGATCTACTTGCAGTCCAAGGGACTCTTAAGAGTCTTCTCCAACACCACAGTTCAAAAGCATCAATTCTTCAGTGTTCAGCTTTCTTCACAGTCCAACTCTCACATCCATACATGACTACTAGAAAGTAGTAGATGTTAGGTTTAAAAAAAAAAGTTCTATTTATAAATTTAGCTAAATACTGTTTTAAACAAATTTAAAGGTGTTCCTTTATTGCACACATTTCCAGATCTTTAATATTTTAATGTGCTTTGTGACCCTTCAAGAGAGGTATATATGATATAAAAGTTTCCCAAATCATTTTATCATGCACTTCCATTTGCAAACAAAGCATCCTGGGAGAGTACACAGCAGCTGACCATAGTTTAGAAAACACTGAAGAATCCAGTTGGTAAATATAATATACATTTGTATATCATATTTCAAAGCCATTTTTAAAAATTTCAATCATCTAGCATCTTCAACTGCCATTTAATTTCCTTTAGTTAATCTCTCTCAAGATACATTAAGCATATAGGAAAATTATTATTTTTTCAGGTTACACTATTAACTTTAAAATTTTATATACTAGCATAGTGATTGTTTGTTTTACTTTTTTAATTTTTTAAAAAATATTTTTAATTGAAGTATAGTCAATTTACAATACCATGTTAGTTTCAGCTATACAGCACAGTGATTTATATACATACACATTTTCACATTCTTTTCCCTTATAGGTTATTATGAAATATTGATATAGTTCTTTGTACTATACAGTACAGTAGGTCCCTTTTGGTTCACTAGTTTATATAAAATTGTGTGCATGCTAAGTCACTTGAGTTATGTCCAGCTCTTTGCAACCGTATGGACTGTAACCTGCCAGACTCCTCTGTCCAAGAGATTCTCTAAGCAAAAGCACTGGAGTGGGTTTGCTTAGACAGTCAATTCCTAGGCAGGTTGATAAGAAGTCCAGGGTCCCTGAGGAGGAGAAAGGGGTCTGGGGGTCTTAAGGAGGAGGAAAGGACAATAGTTGTTTTTTTTTTGTTTGCTTGTTTTTTCTACTACATTCCTTAATCTTAGTCACATAAAACGTTGTTTTTTTTTTTTTTCTTTAAGCCCAGAACTGATGATTACACAACAAAAACTCAATTTAAACTCTGTACTAAGGATTACATAACAACAATGTATCCTGCTTGAGGACAATTTCTCCTTTCTGAAAACCTTCTGACTAACCCTGCTATCTTAGAATGTATATTATGGGATTGGGTCTGGTAAAATCTTTCTATTGTTAAATTCTAATCCTGTTATCTTAAAACTTAAATTGTGGAAGTGGGTGTGGTAAAATTTTTACAATCATGAGACAGTCTTTTCTTTTTTTTTTTTTCATTTTTTCATCTCAAGTGTACATGAGTTCCCAATCTTGAACCCCCCCCTTCCCACTCCACATCAACTCTCTGGAGACAGTCTTTTGATTTATTGTAATAACCAATTTAAAAAGTATATAGCTCCCTTGCCAAAGACAAGCGAGGGGGGTACTCTCTGTCCCCCTTTTAATGTCTATGTCAGAAGCTTTTTCTGTGTCTTTTTCATTTTAATAAAAATCTGCTACTCAAAGGTTCTTGAATGATCGAGCATGGTCCCTGGTCCCAAAGCTAAACCTTCTTATTCAGAGATCACAAATCCCAAATCCAACATCATTCACTGTAAGCTACCATTGCCATGCCCTCCTCCCAACCCAGGAATCAAACCCACATCTCTCTTGCATTGGCAACTGGATTCTTTACCACTAGTGCCACCCGGGAATCCCATATAATTGTGTATCCAATGCTATTTTACTTTGGACTATGATAGTGCATGTAACACTGAGAAATGTTATCTCATATCCCTCTTCTTTTGTCCACACAGGGTTTCATCTCTGGCCTTATCCTTATACACTTGGGAGTAGAAAATTAGTGCTGAAGAAAGTGAAAATTTTGTCTGTGTAAGGTTTTCTGGATTGGACCCAGAGGTTTTTAACTGCTTTAGTCAATTACTTATTCCTTAAAGCCTGTGGTTTCACACCAAAATTGTTTAATTGAGTTGAAAAAGGTTATTTACAGTATTTTCCGCATAACTGACTTTTTCAGCCAACTGATTTGCATATAGTACAACATTGCTAATTTATGTTAATGACTGAGAGGACAGTGGAGATTACACATTTAAGAATTAGCTAATACAGTAAGGGAAAGCATGAAATTAAAAGCAATTAGAGACATCTCATCACAAAAGGGACTTGATTAGTCCATGCTTATTATTTATGGTAGTGATTTATAACACGTCATCATTTACTTTGTAATGAAACCTTTGTGATGTGACATTTACTCTCATCCTACAAGAAAGATGAATACAGCTGCCAGAGAGCTGGTAAAGTTTGTCAGCTTTCCTGACAGACCCATTCACTCACTCAGCAATCACTGTTCTATGCCCCTGCCCTGTGCAAAGCACCTTTAAGCATAATTTTAATGGCTTTTTCCTACTGTTATCAGATTCATAGACTTTCACTTGAACCCAGAAAGCATTAAAAATACAAAGAACAGAACAAGAAAGAGCACCAATAATCTCATCACCTAGAGATGACCACTGCTAACATTTGCCATGTTTACTTCTGATATATCCTGTGCACATATATACATGAAGAAAATGTGAAGTATGTAAATGTTTTTGCATAATTAAGATCATAGTTTATTTTCAATTTTGTGTTCTGGTTTTTTACTTAGCTACTGATAAGGACACACCAAATTACATACATAACTTTATTATTGCTGCATATTAAAGTATACCTTAAAACCATCATTTATGTCAGCCTAGTTAAGACTTAGAAAGCAGCAATTGTTTCATTGCAATTATTTGAATATAATTAACCTCCAATTACAATAAATATTTATATTTTTTAAAAAAAGAAAATAAATTAAAATAGTTCCAAGAGTCCAAATTGGTTTTGCATCATGAGAATATGACATTTGTACATTTTTCTGAATAGCTGAAGATAACTCAGTATGGAAGACTAGACAAATTCAATTCAAAGTTGTTATTACTCACATTGGCTACCAAAGTGTTACCATCCTGGTGTAGGCAGCAGCAACTTCAGGGAAAAGGGAACAAGCACTAATTCAATCTATACTTAGTCTTCTAATGAAATTGAGCTTCCTCAGTCATCACATTGCATTATAATTTCTACAGTCAATTTCAGCCCACTTCAATTTTGGAGCACTTCCATTAGAGGCTTCCAAAAAATAATTCTTATTTGCATTGTTACTATTTCTATTTCACAGGTGAATTAATTGTAGCACTAAATGGGTAGGTGATTTTTAGAGGACTACATAGGAATTGAATTTCTTAACATTCTTAAGGGTTTTTCTTTTTTTTCTTTCATCCTCAATCTCCAACACACTATCTCAAAGAAGACTAAAGTTGTGCCTGAAGGGAACAGATGTGGTGCAGTCATTCTCAGTTGAAACTATGGCCACCACTTGAGAATAATTGGCTTTAATTAATGTGTGTAGCAGCTTTAAGCTGACTATGCATTTGCACAACTCTCCTAAAAGCTTCCTAACAGCATCCTCTGAAGTGTGCCTAACAATCTCTGAGAAAGTCCCTTAGAAGCTCTTCAATAGTCTTGATAAAAATATTTTGCCCAGTGCTATTAAAGCACATTAACATTTAGTAGTTTTGGAATTCACAAGTCTCGTCTCTTCTTTACTCAGTTCTATAAGACATCTAATACTGCTCACAGTAGGTTCTCAATAAATATTCACAATCACATATTTTTAGTGAAAATTTAAATGGCTACTTAGTTCTTTTATCTCCAGAAATGATGATTTGTAGTCTTTTCATTGGTATTCCCTAGAAAACTGCTAGAGCTTGTAATTTCCATTGTAAATCTGAGGCATTCAGAGTTAATAAAAGAGAAGCAAGAAGTCCTTTGTTCTGTTTCTTCCAGTTCATAAATTAATCTCTTTGGTGTACGTTCATATGTTGAGGCAAGGTAAATTCTTCTGTGATGCCCAGAAAATAACAGGAGATAATGCAGAGTTCTTTTCCAGGAAAAGAAAATTCACCCTTAATGGGCCTGCTCTGTGCCTGCCCTGAGCTGGCAACATTATACACACTATTTCATGTGAACCTTGCAATGCCTTTATAGTAAAGAAGAGGCTTGGAGCATTAAATACAGGATCCAGTACGATCCTACATCTGACTTCAGACTTCTGTTGTTTCTACCTCAACGTGGACTATTGAACAACCATTGCATAATCCAAGGGCTTCCCTGTGGCTCAGCTGGTAAAGAATCTGCCTGCAACGCTGGAGACCTGGATTCAACAATCCAATAAATGCGCAATGACACATTGTATGCCAAGTGGCCATGAGAGCCAAGGGGCTGGCCATGAAGGGGACCCAGAGGGTTCTCTGCTCTCCAGTATGTTCTGGAACTCATATCACTTTACAAGAATTCAAAGTCCAGATAAAGTCTGGAGCTTTTCTCCTTTATTTGTTAATATACCAGATAATGTGCTAAACGTGGGATTCTTTTGTAAAACCTTAGGAGAAGGCAATGGCAACCCACTCCAGTACTCTTGCCTGGCAAATCCCATGGGTGGAGGAGCCTGGTAGGCTGCAGTCCATGGAGTCGCTAGGAGTCGGACACGACTGAGCAACTTCACTTTCACTTTTCACTTTCCTGCATTGGAGAAGGAAACAGCAACCCACTCCAGTGTTCTTGCCTGGAGAATCCCAGGGACGGGGGAGCCTGGTGGGCTGTCGTCTCTGGGGTCACACAGAGTCGGACACAACTGAAGTGACTTAGCACCAGCAGCAGCAGGAAAAAAGAATTTTGATGTCTTCCAAAAGAAATCCATTCTGGGCCAATAGTGCCTCACAGAAAATCTTGACTCCAACAAAGAATCATCTGGGCCCAGGAATAGAAAACCACAAACCCCAAAATATTCCAATGCCAATTCTATCTATAACTGCAACTCCAGGGCAGCAGGATTCCTGAAATCATTATTCACTAAACAAATGTGTTCCAAGCATCTGCTTTTTGCATGATACAACTGTACTTTCTCAGGATACATAGTGGAAAAAGCAGGCGATTCTAGCCCCCAGGGAGCTTACTTTCTGGCAGACAGAGACAAGAAACAACAGATAAAATAAATAAGCAAATTTTTTATAAAATAAATAAGCAAATATATCAGGAAGTGACTAAGACCATAGAAAAATACCCAGTATTGCAAGGAGACTTGGGAATGTGCAGATGGTGAAAGTGAAAGTCGCTCAGTCATGTCTGACTCTCTACTATCCCCATGGACTATAACCCACCAGGCTTCTTGTCCATGGGATTCTCCAGGCAAGAATACTGGAGTGGGTTGCTGTTCCCTTCTCCAGGGGATCTTCCTGATCCAGGGATGATCCCTGGTCTCCTGCATTGCAGACAGATACTTTACCATTTGAGCCACCAGGCAGATGGTATAAGTTGTCATTTTAAATTGGACAATNGTCCATGGGATTCTCCAGGCAAGAATACTGGAGTGGGTTGCTGTTCCCTTCTCCAGGGGATCTTCCTGATCCAGGGATGATCCCTGGTCTCCTGCATTGCAGACAGATACTTTACCATTTGAGCCACCAGGCAGATGGTATAAGTTGTCATTTTAAATTGGACAATCAGATTAGACGCCATGGAGAAGCTGACATTTGAGCAAAGGCTTAAATGAAGTAAGTGATTAGCTATACGCACATCTGGGAAAGATGGTTTCTGAGAGATGCACAAAAATCCTAGGACAGAAGCATGCTTGGCAAGTTTGAAGAAGGAAAGAGGGATGTGTCGCTGGGGTGAAGTGGACATGAGGCAGAAGAACAGGATGGAGGGAGAGAGAGGGCTGGGCTCTGACGATGAAGACTCTGTACTACAGCATAAGGACTGCATTTTATCCTAAATGGGATCTGCTGTTAGAGTTTGACCAGAAAAGTGACAAGACAAACACATTAAAAAGTTTCACTCAGGGTGTTGTGTTTTGAGTAAACAATATAGTGGTGGGAGATGGGCAGAGGGATATGGACAGAAGCGGGAAGCCCATGTAACAAGGCTATTAAGATGGGAGGTGATGGTGCCCTGGACAAGTGGGAGCAGTCAAGGTGGTGAGAAATGGCCAAATTCTGGTGAAATACTGGAGATACATTGCAGAAAGAACTAACAGTATTTTCTGCTAAACTGTATGTGGGATACGAGAGAAAGAAGAGTGAAATATGATTCCTCTGATCTGTGCACGAGCAGAAGGAGAGATGGATTTATTATCACCTATAATGAGAAGGACAGAGTTTAAGAGGTGGATCAGAAACTCAGCTGAATCTGGGACATTGAATCTGAAATATTTGTTAGATATCTGGGCAGAAAATAATCAAAAATATCACTTTGGATGTAGTAAGAGATATCCGATTGAATGATGTAAGTTTAGGAGTTATTTTTTTATTTGTTCATTTAAGCCACAAGGTTGTATGTGATCACAGATAGAACAACCAAGGACTCTGTCCTGAGTGTGCCAATATTAAGAGATCTAGGAGATGAGAAGGAAAAAACAAAGGCATCAGAGAAGGAGCAGCCAGTGATGCAGAAAGAAAACAGAAGACATGGTGTCCTGGAAGCCAGGGGAAGAAAGTCTATTAAAGAGAAGAGAGATCAGTGTGTCCACTGCTGCAGAACTAAAAGGAGCACTGAAGTGACCACTGTATTTAGAGATAAGCAAGACATCTAAAATGAGTTTAGACAACTCGGCTTCAAAGAGTTTTGTTGAAAAGAAAGTGAGCAACAAGAGCCGGAGAAAGTGGAAGTCAAAGAAGAGTTGCTTTCTTACTTCTCTCTGGTTTTCTTTTGTTTTTAGTAGAATAAAAATGTTTGAATGCAAATAGTAATGATTAAGTAGACTAGTAAAAATATAATAAATAAGTAACATAATGATACCAGAGAGAAAGCGGAGAATTTCTGGAGAAATGTCCTTGAGTAGTTGAGAGAAGATAGGACCTGGGGGTTGAGAGATTGGCATACAGACACACAATTGTGGTTACAGGTAAGACTGCAGAGTATAGGGACGGCAGACCCTGGAAGGCTTTTTGAAAGTAAAATGTCATGAGAATTTTGGGAAATCCTTTCCAATGTCCCAGTTTTCTCTGAAAATGAAGGTAGGGATGAAAGTGTTGAACCTGAGGAAAGAAAAGAGTAAACGAGCTATCAAGTAGAGCAGAAGAGTGGATGGACTAGCCAAGTTTGGAAGGATTGTTGGTGGGCATTCAGAGTCCAGTTGAGGTTAAAGATCA
Source organism: Neotragus moschatus (assembly GCA_006410615.1). Lineage (NCBI taxonomy): Eukaryota > Metazoa > Chordata > Mammalia > Artiodactyla > Bovidae > Neotragus > Neotragus moschatus. The sequence goes on from SJYA01000665.1 coordinate 1,879,461, forward strand.
TGATTTAAGGAGACTAGTCAGTCTCGGTATGTGTTTTTCTTAAGCCATATGGGTGCTGGTCTAGAGAAATTAGAGTTACATTTAACCAGAGAGTTGGTTTCGAGAAGTGAGTATAATGAAAGGAATGGGACAGAAGAAAGATGATAGCCACTGAGCATGGACATGATGCAGGACACGGGGATGTGAAAGTGATTGGTCCCTGGTTGATTAATCCCTCCTATCTGACAGATTCTGAGAAGTAGACTCGAGGTGGCATGTGTTACATTCCTGAGTAGTTACTGGTGACCTTGTACATTCAGGCTCCTGGACCAAAGCAGTGAAGGCCTAGAAAGAGCCAGGGCAAGTCGCTACTTCTCATTCATTGTGTGACTGCTTGCATCATATTGTCTCTGTGCATCTTTTACTCCTCACATCCTTAATTTAGAGATAATACCTTCCTCATTGGAGAAGGTAATGGCAACCTGTTCCCGTATTCTTACCTGGAAAATTTTGGGCAGAGGAGCCTGGCAGGCTACAGTCCATGGGGTCACAAAGAGTCAGACATGACTCAGCAACTGACAGACAGACAGACAGACACTTGTGCACATGCACACATCTTCCTCATGAGATTCCGAAAACTTACTGAAAACATGGGTGAAAATTTCAAAATCCTTGAGTTGAAAGCATAAGCATTATGATAAATTAACTTAAAAATAAAAATTTAAATGCTTTTATATTTGAATTATTTGCAGAAGTATGTTCTCCATATGGTTTATACAAGAATACATCTATCCTTATTAGTTGTGTAAATAAATCTTATATTGACATTAATTGTTTCAACTCCCTTTCTTTTAAAATTTCCTTAACTGTTGCCAATTTAACATCTGATGTTGAGATGTCAGTAACTGAGTGCAGAATTTAGAACAGAGATTTTAGTTTCCTGGCATTTATTACATTTAAAAACAACAACAACAAAAAGGGAACAGAGAGTAAACATTTAATAATCAATTTAATCTTCAAAGCAATGTCATGGGCTTGCTATGATTATCAGCCTCATTTTACAATGAGAAAACTGAGCTCAGAGAGATGATGGAATTTGTGTGGAAATACATAGATTGTGACTGGTGAGCCCAGATTTGAACACTGTCATACATGATTTCAAATTACATGCCCTTACATACTATTTTATTTCAGTAAAATTCCAAATGTAGAAAATGGATTAAAGCCAATGTGGTTCCACTTTAGAAACGACAATCCAAAGGTGGAGAAACTAAGAACTATAGAGAATCTATGCTACACTACTCAGGGAAGCTTAAATTGGTTAGTTTCCACACAGAATGAACTGACAGCCTCTTTCCCCCACTCCTAACTCCCACTATACCATCTATGAATCCATGTCTCCACAATGGAGAAGAGGATCACTTAACAGATGGGAAAAAATTAAGTACTTCTAAAAATAAATTCAAAAAGGTTCTCACAGCCTGTAGCACAGAACACAATAGGATTATTTGGTGGGAGGGCCACAGTCAGGGAAGGAAACCAGATTTTCTGTATTCTTGTCAGTGCTTAGCACTCAGTGCTTAGAAAAGGTCTGCTCAATGACCAGAGGGATGGGTTGTATTGGTGAAAAAATAAGTGGAAACATGGATTCAACCTGTATAAGTGATTTAGAATGCTTTCATAAAGCATTGAATTCCACTTTGATTTGTTTTCATTGTTGTTTCTAAAAGATGCTTTAGGTCCTTAAACTTAAGGGTTCTGTGTCAGAGACAAATAAATAAGGACAAAATAATGCCACACTCAGGGCCAGCAAGTTTCCCAGACAGCATAGTCAAACAGTGAAGCATTAGTTGCTAAAATGCTGGCTGAATGAAGCCAGATTGGTGAAAGGGTAGCTAACCAAATATAGTATTTCACAGTACTTTACAGGTGTTTTAATAGTGTATCTATTTCTTGAAAAACAAAACTCCTATCCTGAAGCAACAAACTTACCCTAGTGGAACAATTCATATAGTTTTCTTATGCTGGCCAATTCGTAAACAATGTGCCCTAGAAATAATAGCATTATAGCTTCATAACAAAGGGCACTGAAAGTAGATTCTATTTGAATGAAGCAAAGAACCTGACATAAAGTGAAACCTGTTCATTCAAGCTATTTGAAGGTCTTTTACAGAGGCATTAAAAGAAAAATTAGGAGAGTTTTGTACTCCCAGGTTGTTTGTTTAGTAAAACCAGGATTTCCCCAGGAAAAGTAGTATATAAAATCATGATGGTACTATAGGCCCTTGTCCATGCCAAATATGTTTTCTGTTAGAAGTTACTTTAGAGCAAATTATCCCATAATTCTCTGCAAGAAGGAACGGATGGGGCAAATTGCTGTTTAAAGTATGTTATTGCCCCGACACATAGCCATTATCTACCATCCCAGAGGCTAGATACAGTGCCCACCTCTCCTGAAATTCCACATGGACCACCCATGTCAGTGAACTGATACTGTAATGCTCACATCGACCTAACAGGTCATTTTACCCAGTCAGCCTGGGAAGAGAGAACCTTACTTTCAACCCAACCACATTAATTATAATTATCAAGTCTTGATAATTATTCCAGTTGGGAATAAATGCTCTTGGTTCAAAAAGTCATCTCCTCATTTTTATTGACTGCAAATGTGCTTCTCTCTGGAAGCTGTACTTCAAGCAGAGAAGCATTTTTTCAGCACATCCTTGAATTAAATCAGCACATCAGTGCAGGCAGCCCAGGGAGCCATGAGGTACTACTTTGCTGTCCTCATCACTTTCTCCCCCAAATATATCCCTAGTGAGGTCTGGGATAAAAGCTTTGCAGTCAGCGTGTAGCACAAATGATATCCCTGTCATTAGAGAGAAGGATGTTCACATTTCTAACCAGTTCCGTATCCGAGGGCCCATTCTGTGTGAGATGTCTGTTGTCTTGAAGGAAACTGGTATTAATTTAGGAACACCAAAGGCAGATTTCTGGATTTGGTGACAAACTGGCAAATCTCAGTTTACACTGTCTGGCCACAAAATTGGGCTTCTCTGGTAGCTCAGCTGGTAAAGAATCTCCCTGAAATGCAGGAGGCCCTGGTTCAATTCCTGGGTTGGGAAGACCCTTTGGAAAAGGGATAGGCTACCCACTTCAGTATTCTTGGGATTCCTTGGTGGCTCAGCTGGTAAAGAATCCACCTGCATTGGCTCACATGTTCTGGGCAAAACATTCCTGAGGCTTATGTATTCCCTTTGTAAGGTATATGTTTCTTTCCATATAACAACACAAGTGTATGGTTTACTCTTAGGATCTGCAACCAAGTGTGCAGTTGAGTCCAATAGGATATATGAGGTCGGCAAATGCAACAAAATTCCAGTCTCCTCTCATTATTCCACTCACTTATGAATTGGAGGTTTCCTGTGGTGCCTTGCTGATTGTTGTAATACTGTTTATTTTCTAAGAATGTGTAGTGCTGTTGTTTTTTACCTAGTGAAAAGATGATATAATCTTATATAACTGTAAAGAGACTTCAGTTCAGTTCAGTCGCTCAGTCGTGTGTGATTCTTTGCAACCCTGTGGATTGCAGCACACCAGGCTTCCCTGTCCATCACCAACTCCTGAAGTTTACTCAAACTCATGTCCATTGAGTCAGTGATGCCATCCAACCATCTCCTCTATTGTCCCCTTCTCCTCCCACCTTCAATCTTTCCCAGCATCAGAGTCTTTTTAAATGAGTCAGTTCTTCACATCAGGTAGCCAAAGTATTGGAGTTTCAGCTTCAACATCAGTCCTTTCAATGAATATTCAGGACTGATTTCCTTTAGGATGGACTGGTTAGATCTCCTTGCAGTCCAAAGGACTCTCAAGAGTCTTCTCCAACACCACAGTTCAAAAGCATCAATTCTTCAGTTCTCAGCTTTCTCTATAGTCCAATTCTCACATCCATATATGACCACTGGAAAAACCATAGCCTTGACTAAATGGACCTTTGTTGGCAAAGTAACGTCTCTGCTTTTGAATATGCTGTCTAGGTTGGTCATAACTTTCCTCCCAAGGAATAAGCATCTTTTAATTTCATGGCTGCAATCATCATCCGCAGTGATTTTGGAGCCTCCCAAAAATAAAGTCTGCCACTGTTTCCACTGTTTTTCCATCTATTTGCCATGAAGTGATGGGACAAGATGCCAAGATCTTCATTTTCTGAATGTTGAGCTTTGAGCCATCTCTTTCACTCTCCTCTTTCACTTTCAGCAAGAGGCTCTTTAATTCTTCTTCACTTTCTGCCACAAGGGTGGTATCATCTGCATATCTGAGATTATTGATATTTCCCCTGGCAATCTTAATCCCAGCTCTGCTTTATCCAGCCCAGCGTTTCTCATGATGTACTCTGCATATAAGTTAAATAAGCAGGGTGACACTATACAGCCTTGACGTACTCATTTTCCTGTTTGGAACCAGTCAGTTTTTCCATGTCCTGTTCTAACTGTTGCTTCCTCACTTGTATACAGATTTCTCAAGAGGCAGGTCAGGTGGTCTGGTATTCCCAAGAGACTTAAAAATTTTTAATGATAATTTAATTTAAATAATTTAAAGAGGGTTAAAGAATTTAAAAGACTTTTCTTCATGGCCAAAAGGTAGTTCATGCAAAAGACAGAAACATTCTACCAAAGACTGTAAAAGGTCAAAGCAAAAAATAAAAAAAACCTACACCCAGTATTTCCAAAAGCTTTGGTGACTTCTCGTATGAATACCTATAGGGCAAGAGGTAGAGAGAAAAATACCAGAAGTAGAGTAAGGCATATGAAGAAGAAAAAGAATAGTCAAGAATGTCAATTTTTGGATGAAATCCAGTTCTTCAATCCTTAAACTCAAAGAAAAGAAAAAAAAACACTTAATATCACTCTGAGATGACTGACCCAGCCAACAAGGATGTGATACCCATGGACCTAGAATAAAATCAAATTATCTTCAGGGAAGATTGGATTATGGCAAAGAAATCTTCTGAAGAAAATGATTAGCTGGTGTAGGATAGTGATTGTCTAGAACAAAAGAAAAACTTGCCTGACTTCTCAAAATAAAAAAGCCAATAAGAACACAATGGATGTACAGCTAGCAAATGGGTATCTATAAAATGCCCAGAACTGCATGCCCAATTATTTCAGTGGTATTTTGTGGTTTTCTTGTAACCCACTTTTCTGAAGGCAGCAAACATAGGGCCAGGCATTTTACAGATAGATGATAATGGCTTTCAATGTTTCTCAAATTGGCTCAAAGCCCATACTGTGTAAATTGCTAAAAGTCCGTATGTAATTCTGAACCTCTTGCAGGCCCTGAGACTCCGTGTGCTGGTAATAATTACATAGACTGGATAATTAACTTCTGACATAAAAAGGAATGAAGGTGAGAGAAGAAAATGCAGACCTTATCAACTTTTACTTAAAGCAAGGCACAAATTGACAAAAACCCCAAGGCATTCATTTGGAAAAAAAAACACTACAGTCTTTCTCTCCAATGTTTCCCTATAAGAAAGGGAAGAAATTTCTCCATGTTTACACTGTTATTCTTTTCCAATATTTCCCAATGTTATAAAATTATCCATTTAAATTTCTGTTTGAACAGTCTTGCCTTAGCAATCCTAAGAATTTTTAGAGAAGACATAGGCCCTGGGCACATGTAAGCATGGAGTGTTTACACTTCCCCTGGAACAGAAGGTTGGCCTCTGCCTGCTGTTAAGCAGAAAAGCTGAAATGGAACCTTCTGCAAAATATACAGTGTTGAAGAGCTGTCACTTCAATGGGAAAGCAAACAAACAAAACTGAAAAGCCTGAGGAAAGAGCAAGAAAGTTTGCCATCTGTCCAGGACTCTAAGTGGGGATCAAAGTAAACTCATGAGACACCAAAGCCCAGAAATGCAGAGTCTCAATCTACACTAATCAGAAAGTAAGGTATCTTGACAAGAAATTAAGATACAGATCTCTCCACAAACACTGAAGATTGTTAAGACTCCAGAAGAAGCATCCCCAGAAGCACTCTAGGAATATTTTCACAACCAGGATCTCAAGGGACTCCTATGGGGAAAAGTAGCTGAGCTAAAGAGAAACTCAGAGCAAAATTTTAAATCTTCTAAAGAAAGGTAATTCCATGGGGGACAAAACAGATTTCTCCGACAGATGAAGTTGGCCCCTGAGAGCTGAAAAATACTATAAAATGAACTATTTAGAATTATTAAGAAACTAAAACAATAAATAAAATGAAAAAAGCTCCAGCTGAGCTTTAATAACTAAATAGAACTTCTGTGAATATAAAAACTGTTATAATTTAAAATTCAAAAATGACAATAATCTTCACAGCAGATGAGGAAATATATATTTTTTCATAAGTGAAAATAACAACCAAGTATGAAACAGAATAGGATAAGTAATTCAATATGGAATAGCATTGAAAAAGATAAAATGCCGTGAATAAATTAAGAAATGCAGGGGGTTCAAGATTGGGAACTCATGTACACCTGAGATGAAAAAAATAAAAAAATTTAAAAAAAAAAAGAAAGTCTTAAAATGCTACAAAAAGACACAAAAGACAGGACCAAATGGAAAGATACACCACGTTCTTGAGAAGGAAGACTCAATATCATAATCTTAATTCTCCTTGAAGAAATATATAAATTTAACAATCCTTAAAAAAATGTTCTTAACTGGATGAGTAGATCTTTGAGTTCATATAGAAAAATAATCAAATAGAACAGTCAGGAAAAAACTGTAATAAAAGATCAAAGGGGGGGTTACTATTATCAGATATTAAGACATTACATTATATACAAATAATCAAATCAGTGTTGTAGCGACACATGAATAGACACATTGATGTAGAAAAGGAAATCCAGAATTAACCCAAATATCTATGATTCAGTTATGATAAAGATGGAGGGAATCTCATGCTGGTGGTGAAAATAGATTAATCAAGAAAGTATTGGGACAATCTGGTAACCATTTGAAAAAATAAATGTAATTCCTACCTACACAAGGGTAAATTACACGTGGAACAAAGGTTTAAATATTTTTTAAATGAAGTGATAAAAGTAGCAAGAGGAAACATGGAAGAATTACATTGTAAGGTCACTTTCTGTATGACTCAAAATCCAAAATCTACATGAGATAAGGTAGATTTTCATGTAGATTCTGGATATAGTCACAGATAAACTGAACTACTGAAAAAAATCTTTTTTAATATTTTTGGTAATAAAAATGATAAGCAAAGTCAAAAGACAACTGAAAAAAAAGAAAAAGAATTTTCAAATCAGAGAGACAATGTCCCTAATACAGATAAGATTCTTTAAAACTGATAAGTAAATGAACAATTGATAAATAAAAATGACCAAAAGATATGAACCAGAATGTACACATTAAAAAAAATGGTTCTCAAATACATAAAAAAATGTTCAGTTCACTTAAAATAATACAAAATTAGGATGGAAATACACTTAGAAAACTTTTTATTTATCAGATTGGTGAAGTGTCAAAAGTTTGATCACATCTCAGTAAGACAATGAAGAAATAGGGGCTCCATGCATTTCCTGAGTGAAGTAAATTGTTACAACACTTAATGAGGACAATACAATATCTATCAAATTACAAATAAACATACCCTTTGACTTGACCAATTCATTGACACACATTTGAAGTAACTCATGTCAAAGCTATGTGTAATAGGAAAAGTAAGGAAACAATCCAAATATCTACCAATAGGGGCTGGTTAAATAAAGTATGTTCCAGGTATATAATGCAATACTGAGTAGTAGAAAAAAATAAACGAGGCCTTTCTGTGTACCACTGTAGAAGCATCTCCAAGCTATACTGGTAAAAACACATAGAACAAGAACAGTGAAGAAATATGCTAATTCTGGTGTGTTAAGGAGAAAAGGAGATGAAAGTCTAGTGAAATATCCATGTTATATTTAAATATACATACAGAAACTCTGGAAGTAGATAAATTTACCAAAGATAATGGTTACTTTTGAGAGGATTTGTTATCGAAGATGGAAGAAAGACTTTTCACTATATACCTTTTAATACTTTGTGGGTTTTGAACAATGTGAATATATTACTATACTGAAAAAAACTAAATTTAAAAATGTATCACAAATGTTTAAATTGAATGATAACAAAAATTAAAATGCAAACAGTAACATACTACCTATACCAATAAAATTAGGAATTACTGTTAATAATGAAACATGGAAACACATGTTAAATCCAGGTAATAGATATCTAGGTATTTGTTATGTAATTCTCCCTACTTTCCTATATGGTTCTGGGTTTGGTTTTTTTAAATGTTACACAAAATTACCACTGTAAGTGAACAATACTACTTACTAGGTATAAGAATTTTTGCTCCAAGATGACAAGAATTATGATGTGAATATTTACACACTATTTAATATTGTGCAAATATCTCTAAAATATAAAAAATAATACTTAACACATTGAAGTATTGACTTTAAGCAAGGAGAAACTAAATAACAACTTGAAATTTATGGAGAAAATTAGAGGTGACCCAACACTATAGATCCCAAACACCAGTGAACATCACCAAGAGTTTCTCTGAATTCCCAGGTCCAATACGTGATCCATAAAAATCTTGTTCTCTAGGAAGATGACTATGCAATAAATTTAAACTCAATCCAAAGTCTGAGGCTCACTGTTAGAGGGCATAGAATAATGTTTCCTGAAGCATGGAACAGCAAGCAACTTGTCTGTAGAGCTTCAGAACACTATAGATTCCTCAGTGCTATCCAAGATTCTTTTAATCAATCCTTCTTATGCTGGTAGCCTGGGAATCTGCATTTTAGCAAGTACTGTGGGTTAGTCTGATACAAAGTTTTAAAAACACTGGTAAAGGTCATTGATTTTTTTTCTTTGTCACTTAGAAAGAACTCTGCTCAAGATACAGCTGGAGGGATGAAGAACTAAGTAGAAGGCAAGAGCTGATTAAGTGCCCAAAAGTGTTTCCAAAGGAGGTTATAAAATCTATTGTTCTGGAAACACTGGAAAATGCAGACTTGCTTGGCAGCAGAAGGCTAAACTAATGACTTCTGGAAAGCTTTCATAGTCTTATAAGATTTTAGATAAATTAAATGCCCAAAGGTAAAGGAGAATAAGAAATTGAATAGATTTTTGGATGTTAAGTTAATAATACAATAATCGGCTAGCCAGGGAAATGTTGGTGTTCCTTTGAAGTATCACAATGAGTTTCCAAACACTTTAGTACTGAAGGAATATGTGAGACCAAATGTGGTCCCTTAAACTTTATTGACCACCCCCTCCCCACACCAAGGGACAGTAGGTGAGTAGAACACACGCTTTGCTTTATTTTAGCCACACAACTGACGGTGGCCTGAACTGATTTTGCCACTGCCATTTTGTCTTCCCCTAAGCATTGCCTCTAGCTCCAAGCCAACAGGGAATACACAGGCAAATGTAATACACACACACACACACACACACACACACACATACACACTCAGAGCTTTCTTATGAACACAATTTCTAAGCAAGTAAATCTAAATGGCTGAAATTGAGTGAAGGAAGACGTTACTTTTCATTAAGCTCAGAGTCAAATTTTTTGCAGCCCTGCTGTGGATGTGTAAAAGGGTTATTAATTTCAAGTCCTCTTCAAACCTCACAGCATCTTATGTGTGCATATGTATTCATGCACACGTCTTCATACACTAAGAAACATATTTAAAAAAAAAAAAAAGGAAAATCACTGCACTGTACTGAAACAATCAACTGTACATCCCTTCCAACTCAACTACTTTTAGTTTCAGAGTCTGAAAACCAGAATAAATTGTGTCATGAAGGAGAGAAGGCTGGACTTAGAACTGAAGCTCTGAGTTTAAATTTGGATTCTCACCTTTACTGGATATATTACTCATACCCTGTTGTGTGTGTGTGGCAGCTCTTCATTAAATACAAGATTATTTTCAAGAGTAAGTAAAGTGGACTGAAGATAAAAGTAGGAAATGAAATAAAATTCACTACAAGATCAACATGCAAAGCATGTGTCACTATTACCTTAATCTGTCATTATTATGGGCCACAAAGAATGTTCTAGAAAGCAAGACAAGTGAAAAAAAAAAATGCCAAGTTTCATAATTTGGCATCCAGAAGACTTAAAAGATATTCACAAGAAGTGCAACTAGTACTAGCACTGAGTCCAGAGAGAATTTTTTTCCCATAGTTTTTTATAAGGGGGACCAACACAGTGAACAGTGTCCTCCAAATAACCTTACAATAAATACAAGAACGAGTTTCTTATCATGGATCACATGTACCACAGTGTAAGCCAAAAGTACCACATCCCAAAATCACAATGCTGTAAAACCACTTCTAGAAAGAAGAATAAATGATGTTAGGTGCAGTACCTTGATGGGGTCTTAAAGTTTCTGGAGAAGAGGAAATGAAATGAATGGAACAAAAATTGGCTAAATATAGCCCAAAGATGTATTTTCATTGACCCAAGTGAGGGTGTATTAAAATTATTTCCCACATTTAAATTGGGATTTTAAAATAAGATTCAATTCCAGTGTGTGTTTTATTTAGTAAACCTGACCCACTGGAAGCCCACTCTAACCTGAGGAGGTCACTGGAAACTGAAGAGCAGCTCCCCCAGGATCCATCGTCCCCTCTGTGCCCACCTCAGTCATTAACTCTGCCTGCTTGGTCCCTGTAACTCACACAAATTGGAAACTCCTCACCTAGAGGAATAGTTAGAGTATATTTACCTCAGACAGTACAGCATCAGTATTTCTCTCACTAAGCTTCCACTCAGTAAGGAGCAGCAACAAAATTCAATGTGTGGCCTTGAACAAATGGTTCAGTTATATCTGAGTCTCCATTTCGTCCTCTGAAGAAAGTAATTAATAATAACCATCACCCTGAGTTTCAGGATTAAATGAGACATTTCCAAAAACAATGAACTGCTAATTACTATCGAATGAATGCTGAAGGAATGATGCTTTTGAACTGTGGTGTTGGAGAAGACTCTTGAGAGTCCCTTGGATGCAAGGAGATCCAACCAGTCCATCCTAAAGGAAATCAGTCCTGGGTGTTNTGGTAAGAGAGTTCTTTACCCCTAGCATCACCTGGGAAAGCTATCACCATCTTATGTGTCTCATATTTATAGCTGCCTTCCTACCCACTAGAATAGAAGCTTTGAGGCCGGGACTTGTATATATCCCCAGTGCCTAAAAACGTGGTTAGCACATAAGAGGCATTTATTAAATATTTGCTTAATAAATAAAAGACTACAGGAGAGTTCCATCATGTGTGTGGAGGGAAGACTAGCCTTTCCTTGCAGGAGAGACTCGGCCAGACCTTTGTGCTTTGGAGGAAGCACACGTGATGTGCCTCTGATAAATCCATACTGAGGCTCCCATTGTGGGAATCTCCCATGTAAGTCCTTTACACTGGTAACCCATGCCTTCACTAAAGCCTTGCTAGACATTCTGACACGGTCTCAATTATTCCACAGCATTCATTCAGTGGAGAATATTATCAGGTTGTCATGCATGCTTCTATTATTCCATAGGAAACAGCTCTGGGCTACAGCTGGATCTGCAGCCAACGGGTTTTAGCACTGTGGCCATTCTACAACATCCCCAAAGCTGCACATCCCTGAAGTTTCAGATAAGACACTGACTCAAGAAGTCTTCTCTGAGCCCCAAGCTAGGCAGAGTGCCATGACTAATGCCCTTCTGGTACCATGAAAACTTCCTCCATTACACACTTCATACTCAGAACTCTGAGAAGTCAGGAACCAGCCTATATGACCACCTCTGTATGCCTACTGCCTTACAGAGTGCCTAGCATATAGTCCATGCTCTGTCAATACCTTTTAAATGAAAAGTTAATGCGATGAGTGAATGAATGAATGAAGTGGCATTATGGCAACCTAAAAAAATCCATGTGTACATCATATTTATCTACATACTGAATAAATAGTTCCCTTGCACATGTTTACTACTGTCATTCAAATGTGGGGAGATGCATTTGTCATTCATGAAATGCAAGAGTATTCAAACGAGTTTTTGAATTAAGAGTAACTATTTGAAATTGTGTCTTCTCTCAATTAGTAATGTTAAAAACAGTACTGTTATAGGAATTCAATTAATGTTTTAATTTTTTAAAAAAATATTCTCATACTTGAAGAAGGTAGAAAATAGTGAGCTAGAATAAGACGACGGAGAAGGCAATGGCACCTCACTCCAGTACTCTTGCCTGAAAAATCCCATGGACGGAGGAGCCTGGTAGGCTGCAGTCCTTGGGGTCGCTAGGAGTCTGACACAACTGAGCGACTTGACTTTCACTTTTCACTTTCATGCATTGGAGAAGGAAATGGCAACCCATTCCAGTGTTCTTGCCTGGAGAATCCCAGGGATGGGGGAGCCTGGTGGGCTGCCGTCTATGGGGTTGCACAGAGTCGGACACGACTGAAGCGACTTAGCAGCAGCAGAGTAAGAAGATGAAATTAAATTCACATACAAAAAGGTATAATACAGGCTGCAAATATACTGGCTCCATTAAGTAAGCATATGAAGTATACAGAAAATTAATTCAGTCATAATTTTAATTGACTCAGCATAGAAGGTGAATCAGACTCATGTTAATTCCTCTCACAGACTATAGATTTCTATTTCCTTTGGATGGGAGTCTCTCAGATACAACAATATGATTATTCTTTCTCCAAATGAATATGACAGTCTAGTTCACACTTCCAACACAGACATATAAACATGAAACAGCATTCTCTCAGGCAATCTCACATACATTATGAACAAACAAAAGCCCTATAAAATGAGAGGATCAAGACATATAATTTTTAAGGTTTTCTTTTTAAGTTTATATTTTGCAACTTTCCAAGAAACCTAGCTGAGAAGTTTATTTTACTATTACTCAAGAGACTATATTGATAAAATCAACTTAATAAGTCAATCTAAAGTTATTATAGAGCCTGTAAAAATAACTGGATCGATTATTCATGTCTATTCTTGCCTTTCAAATAATAGACTCCAATCATTTCTTCAGACAGGTGAGGATATCTCTGCATCAGCAATACTAACTTAACTTTAAACTACTTTGGTCTGTAGGAGTAAAGTACTTACAAACACAAGTCTGGAACCATGCAGATCAAGATTGAAACTTACTTCTTTGCATTTATAAGCTATTGGTTATTGGACAAATCATTTCAGACCTCTAGGATTATTTCCTTCCTTATCTTTGGGCTGATGCACTGGGATGACCCAAAGGGATGGTACAGGGAGGGAGGAGGGTGGGGGGGTTCAGGATGGCGAACACATGTATACCTGTGGTGGATTCATGTTGATGCATGGCAAAACCAATACAATATTATAAAGTAATTAACCTCCAACTAAAATAAATAAATTTATATTAAAAAAATAAATAAAGTGGAGGTCACCATATCTACTTCACAGGATATAGTATAGTGCCTGTCATGTGTGAAAAACTAACTAAATGGCACATCTCTCTATATTTTTTTGTTGTTGTTGTTATTCAGTCACACAGTTGTGTTCAACTCTTTGCCACCCCATGGACTGTAGCATACAAGGTTTCCCTGTCCTGTACCATCTCCTGGAGCTTGCTCAAATTCATGTCTATTGAGTCAGTGATGCCATCCAACCATCTCATTCTCTGTCATCCCCTTTTCCTGCCTTCAGTCTTTCCCAGCATCAGGGTCATTTCCAAGGAGTCAGCTCTTTGCATCAGGTGGCCAAAGTAGGAGCTTCAGCTTCAGTATCAGTCCTTCCAATGAATATTTAGGACTGATTTCCTTTAGGATGGACTGGTTGGATATCCTTGCAGTTCAAGGGACTCTCAAGAGTCTTCTCTAACATGACAGATCAAGAGCATCAATTCTTCGGCGCTCAGCCTTCTTTATGATCCAACTCTCACATCCATACATGACTACTGGAAAAACCGTAGCTTTCACTATACAGACCTTTGTCAACATAGTAATGTCTCTGCTTTTTAATATGCTGTCTATGTTGATCATAGCTTTTCTTCTGAGGAGCAAGTGTCTTTTAATTTCACGACTGCAGTCACCATCTGCAGTGATTTTGGGGGCCAAGTAAATAAAATCTGTCACTGTTTCCATTGTTTTTCCACCTATTTCCCATGAAGTGATTGGGTCAGATGCCATGATCTTAATTTTTTGAATGTTGAGTTTTATGCCAGCTTTTTCACTCCTCTTTCATATTCATCAAGAGGCTCTTCATTTCCTCTTCACATTCTGCCATTAGGGTGGTGTCATCTGCATATTTGAGGTTACTGACATCTCTTGGCAGTCTTGATTCCACCTTGTGCTACGTCCACCCCAGCATTTTGTATGATGTACTCTGCATATAAGTGAAATAAGCAGGGTGACAATATACAACCTAGACATACTCCTTTCCCAACTTGGAACCAGTCCATTGTTCTGTTTGGTTCTAATTGTTGATTGTTGACCTGCATACAGGTTTTGCAGGAGACAGGTAAGGTGGTCTGGTATTCCCATCTCTTTGAGAATTTTCCGCAGTTTGTTGTGATCTACAGAGTCAAAGGCTTTAGTGTAGTTAATGAAACAGAACTGAATATTTTTCTGGAACTCTCTAGTTTTTTCTATGATCCAACATATGTTGGCAATTTGATCCCTGGTTCCTCTCTTTTTTCTAAATCGAGTTTGTACATCTGGAAGCTCTCAGCTCACGTACTGTTGAAGCCTAGCTTGGAGAATTTTGAGCATTACTTTGTTAGTGTGTGAGATGAGTGCAACTGTGCGATAGTTTGAGCATTCTTTGGCATTGCCTTTCTTTGGAATTGGAATGAAAACTGACCTTTTCCAGTCCTGTGGCCACTGCTGAGTTTTCCAAGTTTGATGGCATATTGAGTGTGGCACTTTCACAGCATCATCTTTTAAGATTTGAAATAGCTCAACTGGAATTCCATCACCTCCACTAGCTTTGTTCATAGTGATGCTTCATAAGGCCCACTTGACTTCACACTGCAAGATGTCTGACTCCAGGTGAGTGATCACACCATTATGGTTATCTGGGTCATTCATTAAGATCTTTTCTGTAGAGTTTTTCTGTGTATTCTTGCCACCTATTATTAATATCTTCTGCTTCTGTTAAATCCATACAGTTTCTGTCCTTTAGACCTCTGCCTCCTGTACAATGTTACAAACCTCTCTCCATAGTTCTTCAGGCACTCTGTGTACCAGATCTAATCCCTCGAATCTATTTATCACTTCCACTGTATAATTATAAGGGATTCTATTTAGGTAATGAATGGCCTAGTGGTTATCCCTACTTTCTTCAATTTAAGTCTGAATTTGGCAATAGTCTGATTTGAGCCATAGTTCATTCAAGTCTTGTTTTTGCTGACTGTATAGAGCTTCTCCATCTTTGGCTGCAAAGAATATAATCAATCTGACTCCAGTATTGACCATCTGGTGATGTCCATGTGTAGAGCCATCTCTTGTGTTGTTAAACGAGGGTGTTTGCAATGACTGTGCATTCTCTTGACAAAACTCTGTTAGACTTTGCCCTGCTTTATGTTGTACTCCAAGGCCAAACTTGCCTGCTATTGCAGGTATTTCTTGACTTCCTAGTTTTGCATTCCAGTCCCCTATAATGAAAAGGACATCTTTTTTGGCTGTTAATTCTAGAAGGTCTTGTAGGTCTTCATAGAACCATTCAACTTCAGCTCCTTCAGCATTACTGGTTGGGGCATAGACTTGTATTACTGTGATATTGAAAGGTTTGCCTACATATCCACCAGATATATTCTGACCAGGTCTAGCAAGATTGTAACTGGAACATCTTACTTGGTCAGTTCCTCCATTTCTGAGTCATAGAATATGTTTCCACTTTTGGACCTTGAATTGAGTGATATGTATTTTTAAGTTCCTCTTCAATTACATGAGCTCAGTTCAAATCTTATTGATTATAGGACCCTCCTCTAAACAGTCAGATGAAAAGTGGACTGTGTGCTCCATATCATCATCCTTTGCATTGTATATCCAGAAGATTGTAAATAGAAAAGATTCTTTCCCCTATGGTCTGATACCTTGTAATTAAGAAAAGGCTAAAATATTCTATGGAAGTTTTTTCTTCCATAGAAAACATATTTGAAATCATGGGCCTTCCCAGGGGCTCAATGGTAAAGAATCCATCTGCCAGTTCAGGAGATGTGGGTTTGATCCTTGGGTTGGCAAAATCCCAGAGAAGGGAATGACAACCCATTCCAGTATTCTTACTTGTCAAATCCCATGCACAGAGGAGCCTTGCAGGCTACAGTCCATGGGGTCACAAAGAGTCAGACATGACTTAGCAACTAAACATACAAACACACACACACACACACACACACTTGAAGTCACATACACAAAGGTATGATACAGAATACAAATGTACATTTTTTGGAGTGAGTAAACATATAGTGTTTATAGGCAAAGTATTAGTCATGATTTTTATCAGTGACTCAGTATAAGTGAAGACACAGACAAAAGTAGAATTAAATGCTGAATACTGTTATGTCTTACCAACAAAGTAGGTGATTATTTATTGATATTTCTGTCTCATTCCCCCCTCCCACACACACTTTTCATTTCAAGAATTTTCCGTAATATCCCACAAATCTATATGTTCAGGAGGATAAAAATAAATACTCTAAAAAACAATTGTACATCCCAGAGATGTTTCTTCAATTGCTCTATGCCACTGCTAGAGACCCAAAGTTACATAAAGAAACCAGGTAAGTGAAATTCTTTCTGCAGAAGGCTCTAGCCAGACTATACTCATGGGAGAATCAATCTGAATTCTAACTCCAAGGCTAGAAATGGAAAATAATAGAGCAATTTCTCCCTGAAGGAGAAAGCTTTTGATCCTAGCACCTATAAAATGATATTGCCTTTGTTCTTCACAGATTCTGATATACCCAGGCTCTGGAAGGTCTGACTCTTAAAAGTAGATGAGGTAGCCAGGTTTATCAGGTACCTGATGCTCCTCTTTCATATGCTACTTGCAGTCCAATGGGCTTTATTTAACGGGTGAGAGGACTGAAGTGAGTTAAGAATAAATTCCTAGTTTATTTTGAAACCAATTTGTTCCCTTTCTAGCACATATATCATTCTACCACTGCATTCTGTTCAACTTTTTAATATTCACACACATTTAATTCCTACACTGAGATCTTAAACAAGAAAATGTGTATATGTGTGCTGTATTAATTTAACTGTATTCTAAGAAATAATCTAGGGTTCCAAGTGCAAATATCTCACTCTGAAAGGACTTTCTTACTTGAAGAAAATCAGAGAATTTAAAGATAAGGAAATGAGCGAGTTTGAATTGTTCTACTCTGCCTTAAACAGAAGCTGGTCATTCTGCCAGAACGAGAATGAAACAGTGTCAGCTGAGTAAAGTGAACTTGTAAGAGTACACATTGAGAAGAAAGGATAACTAACAGACAAAAGAAATATTTCAGAAGAAAAAATATTTTTAAGCCACTAATCAATTATCTCAGTTATTTACAGCTGTGTGATCATATTTATCTAACTGGTTAATAAAGTTGGATTTTTAAGAAATATTAAAATTTCAAATACTAAATAGCCTTAAACAGATTAGCTAGATAAAAATTTGGGGGGGAAAAAACTATTGTTTTGTGTTGATTTCAATGAGAAATAGCATAATAGAAAGGATGTTTCATTTTAAACATTAATGAAAGCATACTACATTTCACTGCACTCCTACATTGTTATTGTCTGGTCTAAATGTAGTATTTATTTCCTATATGATGTACTAGTTGGCTGTATTGTCAATTGATTGGTGCATAATGTACCATATATTTATGCATATAACACATTCAATTACAGTGAGTTATTTCTTATATATAATCTATAATTTGTGTTACCTTATTGTTCAATTTAAAAACACAGCCTTATTTCCATAAATGTGATTTTCATCACACAATTTCAAAATAAGGTACTAGATACTGACTGTGTACAACACTAGTGGAAATATACCTAATGTCTCTGTCTACACTAAAAGAAATAATGCATCCATATTAAAATAGATACATCAAATCTATGCACCTGAAACTCCATAATGGCAGGTCAATTTTAATTAGACAAAGACTAATTGATGAAACAAATGGACCATATCTGTATACTCAGTATATATACTCATAGAACCAGAGCTTCCTGTCAATGTCACTGACCAGAGTGGCTTCATGCTTGCTCTATTAAAACAAAGATTCACAGAAGAGACAGAATATAAGTCACCAGCTTCTACATGGAAGATATCAAAAGAATTGTAGTATAGTTGCTTTCTTCACATTAGGTTATTAATGGAAGTAACATCAGTGAAATGTAGGCTGACAAGCTACGGTTTTTCCATTAGTCATGTAGGGATGTGAGAGCTGGACCATAAAGAAGGCTGAGCACCAAAGAATTGATGCTTTTGAACTGTGATGTTGAAGAAAACTCTTGAGAGTCCCTTGGAATGCAAGGAGATCAAACCAGTCAATCCTAAAGGAAACCAACCCTGAATATTAATTAGAAGGACTGATGCTGAAGCTGAAGCGCCAATATT
Organism: Neotragus moschatus; assembly: GCA_006410615.1. Taxonomy (NCBI): domain Eukaryota; kingdom Metazoa; phylum Chordata; class Mammalia; order Artiodactyla; family Bovidae; genus Neotragus; species Neotragus moschatus. The sequence goes on from SJYA01000665.1 coordinate 1,898,092, forward strand.
TTGGCCATGTGATGGGAAGAGCTGACTCATTGCAAAAGACCCTGACACTGGGAAAGATTGAAGGCAAACGGAGAAGGGACAACAGAGGATGAGATGGTTGGATGACATCACCGACTCAATGGGCATGAGTTTGAGCAAGCTCCAGGAGATGGTGAAGGACAGGGAAGCCTGGCGTGCTGCAGTCCATGGGGTCGCAAAGTCAGACATGAATTAGCCACTGAACAGCAACAACTTACTGACAAATTTTAGTGATAAATCCTGGAGTAAATATTCATATTTTATGTTATTCTATGGTGATGGACAGCAGGATACTTTGATTAACCATTCCTTGAAAACTTCAATCTTTACCTTCCTTGAAAATAAATGCTTCTGTAAGTAGGGTGTATATATGGGGAGACAATAGTTGCACATAGTTATTGTTTATTCTCTCAGGCAAGTTGTCCATTCAGAAAAGGAAAAAAAAAAAAAAAGACTTCTCATGGTAGCATTCCTCTATGACAGAAGTTTAGGAATTTAAAATGTAATGTGTCTGCGCTATGCTTAGTCACTCAGCCCTAATGTGTCTTCCTATTACCTGCTTTCTATTCTTTTTCCTCTCGACTAGTCTGGTCTTAAGTCTAGTTTAGGCTCCCCAACTTCTCCACATTGTCCTCACCTCTGCCACTGCCCACTCTCCTACATGTCCAGACTCTTTCCTATGGTTGAGTTACCTTGGAGCCATTTGTCATTATTTGAAAGTAGAAACACTTGTTCATTTGTGGTTTCCAACACTCATTCAATTCAATATATGTATATTTCATGAGCGTTGTGTCACATATTTTTCTTGTCACTGGGGATGCCTATGTAAATAAGAAACTTCTGACTTGTCCTAATGACACAAACACCATCATTCCACCAGATGTCATGGCAATGAGGTTAGAGAAGGAAGGGAAGAAGACAGGGGAAGTAATTTCGAAATTAGTACTGAAATGGCTTGAACTCATCAAATTTTACATTTATTTCAAGATGCTGAAGTTTTACCTGAAACAGAAATGTCTACTGAGTTCCTGGGTTTCAAAAGTTTTTATGACAGGTCACATTTTGTGCCTCATAGTTACTTGAATTGAGTTGACAGTTTTATATGTAACAGGAGAAACATCCTACATCTAATTTGTGGACTTCCTTTGCTTTAAAATGGTCTGCACTCATTTAACCTACTATTAAGAACACATTGGATGTGAGAGATGAATAGCTTGAAAGCCACTGTTTTTTCCTTTATTGCAACAAACCACATTAGAAGTTAAGACACATGAAAAAAAACACTTGGAAATCTGTGTACCCAGCTCTCCTTCGGGTAAAATGACAAGAAGTGCCTTTAAAATTACATAAATGGGCCATTATTTATATTCCACAAATTATGGGTTTTTTAAGCCTGCTACTGCTACTGCTAAGTTGCTTCAGTCGTGTCCGACTCTGTGCGACCCCAGAGACGGCAGCCCACCAGGCTCCGCCGTCCCTGGGATTCTCCAGGCAAGAACACTGGAGTGGGTTGCCATTTCCTTCTCCAATGCATGAAAGTGAAAAGTGAAAGTGAAGTCGCTCAGTCGTGTCCTACTCTAGCGACCCCATGGACTGCAGCCTACCAGGCTCCTCCGTCCATGGGATTTTCCAGGCAAGAGTACTGGAGTCGGGTGCCATTGCCTTAAGCCTATAACAGTCTATATTTTTAAGAATTTTTTAGATGACAATTCAAACTTAGAATTTACATGTATAAAAGTTTGGGGTTTTTTTTCAATTTAGGAACATTGTTAAATCTATGTTACTGTGTTCTAACATTTTGTGTTATTACACCAATAACTCACAACATATAAGGCAATAGTACTTCATAACATTAAATATTTGAGCTTCCACACATTATCATTTAGAAAGAAAATTCATGTCAAAAGGGGTACAAAAATATCTTTTTGTTTTCTTCCTTAGATTAACTTTATTAAGGTATAATTTCCATTCAATAATATGCATCTATTTTATGTGTACAAGTCTTATAAGTTTTGGCAAGTGTGCACAACCATGTAATCAACTAATCAACACTCCAACTCAGATTTGGAACATTTTCACTCCACCAAAATTCCCTCATACATCTTCACATTCAATCCCCCAACCCCTGGCCACAAGTTATCACTAATCCACTATTGCTATAGATTAGTTTTCCCTTTTCTAGAATTACATACACAATAGATCCCCCTTATCCAAAGTTTCACTTTCCACAGTTTCAGTTATTCGTGGTCAACTCGGGGTCCAAAAATAATAAACGAAATATAAACAATTCATAAATTTTAAACTGTGCACCATCCTGACTACTGATGAAATCTCATACCATCTTGGTCTTTCTCACCCAGGACGTGAATCAACCCTTTGTCTAGCATATCCATGCTGTATATGCTACATTCACTTAATCTACATATTGTAGTTAATAATACTCATAAAATACTCAAAACTAAGTGCAAACACTACTTCTACAAGTGACTATGAGCACCAGAGAGACCCAGAGCAGCTACAAAGACAGTGAATGACTGCTATCACCAACTGTTAGCAGCAAATAAATTGTTCTGCCTTTACTCTGCAGGGTAGACCCATTTGGATTAGAAAAGTTCATAACTGAAAGTTTGTAAGCAGAGGAACGTCTGGAAATTTTTATCTCACAGGCTTCCTATGAGGCATAAATGATCTAATTCATGGGAAGGCACTTTGTCTATTATGAAAACGAAAATGTTAGTCGCTCAGTTGTGTCCAACTCTTTGTGACCCCATGGACTGTAACTCATCAGGCTACTCCATCCATGGAATTTTCTAGGCAAGAATACTGGAGTGGTTTGCCATTTTCTCCTCCAGGAGCTCTTCCCAACCCAGGGATTGAACGTGGGTCTCCCACATTGTAGGTAGATTCTTTATCATCTGAGCCACCAAGGAAGCAGAAAACATTATATAAATTTTAGTTTTATATAAATTTAAGGGAAGTTTGAAGTCTCATCTCTATTCTGAGCCCAGATTCAAAGGCTCATCTTGTAACTAGGTACACAACAGGTCCTAGAGTTTATAGAATGCTGTTTTTACTTTTTGCCTTTGCCTGAAACATCCATTCTGTGATTTCCACCTGTTAGGAGTCAAAGTCATATGCAGATGTCACCCAAGAAAATATCATTTCCTTCCCTATGTGTCCTGTGCGTCATCACTAAGACAGTACTTACCACTTTACACTATGTTTCATTATAAACATTTCTCTGGCCTCACTCAACAGTGAACTTCTTGGAAGCAAGGAATATATCTGATTCCTCTTTGTATGCCTAGCATGTAGCATTATATTTGGCATATACTATGCATTCGATAAATGTTTGTTGAAATTGTTGAATTAATTTGCCATCAAATAACAACAGCCTCCTTCCTATTTAGCTGTGTCTCACAGCAAGCAGCCGGGCCCAGCAGGGAGGAAGAGATGAAGGGAATTCATCTAAAATCAATTTCAGAAGAAAATGTACTGTATTCAATGAAATTATTGTTTCATCTTTTTTGTACATAGCTTCAGAGCTGTACATGATCATAATTTTATGTCAAATATCAACTTCCTTAAGTCATGTGGAGATATATTACTTTTTGGACACAATATATCACTGTAAAAATAATACTATCAATTCTGCAGGAACTAAATCCTGGAGTTACAGAAAGGGAAAAACCTAACAAATCACCTGATAATGGCTAGATATTATACAGTTAAAAATAAAAACAAAAACTCCTACAAATTTATAGATACTTCGATAATGCACATACTCATAAAATGATCAATTTTAAGAAGAAGAAAAACATCTCTTCCAAAAGAGAGAGAACCATATGGCTTATTTTGAAATCAGTAGGCTCCATTCCAATTTGCAAGATGGCAGACCAGAAGATTACTTGCGATGTCTTCATGAGAACCTCTTCTATTTTGGGGGGGAACTAAAAGGATCTGTCAAGGCCTGAGGCATGGATCATAAAAATATGTACACCTGACTGTGTGATAACACCTCAGAACTGGAAACAGTCCTTGTTAAAATGAAGCGCCCTAATTGACTTAGTATGCCATCCAAGTGTAGTTTAATGTAGCTATGCTATAAATTATACCTTCTTCCCGGTAGGTGAAAACAACTGCCAAGCGGGATTTGGAAAACTTTTAAAAAATTCATTTTGAAGCTCAATGATTGTCTGTTCTGCACAAATATCAGAATTTGACTAGCTCATTTGCAGTATCATTTTAATACAGGCAAAGTCAATGGCTATAGAGAAAAGCGTTGCCCCACCTGACACAGAGTTGCAACCCCACCTTCATCAGCTGCTCAGAATCTAGGGTCCTTTGCTGCAGTGGGGCCCATGAGAAGTTACCATTTCTGCTCACTTCATCTTCCGAACCTTCCTACAAAACATACTGACCTTGCTGAAGAGACACTGGTCCCTTCCAACTCACAGCTACAGGCACACATCCTCAAGCTGACATTTACTGATGTGCTACAGCCTCAAAGGTAACATTTATTTTTAATAGAGGCTTTTCTGGAGAGCACGGTGAGAGTCCTTCTAACGGTGGAAATGGACAGCTCCAGGTCGAGCCAATGAGGAAGATGTTTTCTGACAGCCCTTTTAGCACATCCTAGGTCACACCATAAATAGTCTTTCCCTCTCCATTCTCCCAGGGTAGGACTTCTTGGTCAGCCAACAGAAGTATGAAGATTCCCAGGTCTTGATGACTTATCAAGAGCACTTTGGGGACTCCTATAACAGTGACCCCAATTTCCTCACCCCAAGAGTCTTATTCTTTACATCCCATGATCATTGTAAATCACTCATGAAGAAAAAGTGAAATCATTTCCCAAAACTGAGCAAACGTTCTGTCAAGGGCACAGTTTTCTATCAATAGTAAGTTATTGTCAAGAGCAGTCCATAAAATTCATATGTAATAGTTTGTTCTGTTATTTTCATAAAGCAGCATCAGGAATGATTTGGGGACAAGAGATAGAGACTCCCTCATTTTCTCAGAGGGGAAAAAATGGTTATTTCCTTGAAAATAGAACGATTTGGAAAATGTTATCAAAAAATTAAATAATTAAATTTGGGAGGAGGGGTTATCCTTTTTTTTCCCTCCCTGAAATCCTATAACTGAAAAGCTGTAGCTCACTTACCACCCTGCTCCTGTTCTTTGTAACTATTTAAAATCTATCTTCTTTTCTCTTTCTCTCCAACTGCCTCTGTTTTCACCATGTCATCTTTTAGAACTTCCTGAAAAGGTTGAATGGGAAATGGAGTTCTGGGGCAGAAGGAAAACTGTGCCCTTGACAAAACGTTTGCTCAGGCCCAAGGTCCCAGGACACGTGTCCCTTCTACAAAACAGGTAGGCCTTGCTTTGCCAAGGTTAAAAGCATTTTAAAAATAAAGTCTAATCTCATCTGAAAAGATTAGAAATATCACAAACTCAAACACAGAGAAATAGTTATCTCCTTGGGGATAAAGAACTCTGTGATTGCGTTTTACTGAAGTAAACTAATTGCATTCTAGCCTTTCAGGAAAAAGACTGAATACAAGGCAGTCAAGACAAACATGGAAGGATAAAAATGAAACTTGAAGAAACTCTAAGACCTTAAGCTGACAGTGTTTACCAGCACTTTTGATATTATCCATTTGATAATAAATTGAACTTTCTAGATACCTCAGTACCAGGAAAACATGATCTGAATAAGGCACACAGGCATTCTATCACTGGAAAAAGTTACCACTTCTCGAGTGGGCCTTCAGTTCAGTTCAGTTCAGTCGCTCAGTCGTGTCCAACTCTTTGCGACCCCATGAATCGCAGCACGCCAGGCCTCCCTGTCCAAGACCAACTACTGGAGTTCACTCAGACTCGCGTCCATTGAGTCAGTGACACCATCTAGCCATCTTATCCTCTGTCATCCCCTTCTCCTCCTGCTCCCAATCCCTCCCAGCATCAGAGTCTTTTCCAATGAGTCAACTCTTCGCATGAGGTGGCCAAAGTACTGGAGCTTCAGCTTCAGCATCATTCCTTCCAAAGAAATCCCAGGGCCAATCTCCTTCAGAATGGACTGGTTGGATCTCCTTGCAGTCCAAGGGACTCTCAAGAGTCTTCTCCAACACCACAGGTCAAAAGCATCAATTCTTCGGCACTCAGCCTTCTTCACAGTCCAACTCTCACATCCATACATGACTATTGGAAAAACCATAGCCTAGACTAGATGGACCTTTGTTGGCAAAGTAATGTCTCTGTTTTTGAATATGCTATTTAGGTTGCTCATAACTTTTCTTCCAAGGAGTAAGCGTCTTTTGATTTCATGGCTGCAGTCAACATATGCAGTGATTTTGGAGCCCCCCCAGATAAAGTCTGACACTATTTCCCCGTCTATTTCTCATGAAGTGATGGAACCAGATGCCATGATCTTTGTTTTCTGAATGTTGAGCTTTAAGCCAACTTGTTCACTCTCCTCTTTCACTTTCATCAAGAGGCTTTTTAGTTCCTCTTTCACTTTCTGCCATAAGGGTGGTGTCATCTGCATTTCTGAGGTTATTGATATTTCTCCTGGCAATCTTGATTCCAGCTTGTGTTTCTTCNTTTTCCGAATGTTGAGCCTTAAGCCAACTTTTTCACTCTCCTCTTTCACTTTCATCAAGAGACTCTTTAGTTCCTCTTCACTTTCTGCCATAAGGGTGGTGTCATCTGCATTTCTGAGGTTATTGATATTTCTCCTGGCAATCTTGATTCCAGCTTGTGTTTCTTCCAGTCCAGCGTTTCTCATCATGTACTCTGCATAGAAGTTAAATAAGCAGGGTGAAAATATACAGCCTTGACATACTCCTTTTCCTATTTGGAACCAGTCTGTTGTTCCATGTCCAGTTCTAACTGTTGTTTCCTGACCTGCATACAGATTTCTCAAGAGGCAGGTCAGGTGGTCTGGTATTCCCATCTCTCTCAGAATTTTCCACAGTTTATTGTGATCCACACAGTCAAAGCCTTTGGCATAGTCAATAAAGCAGAAGTAGATGTTTTTCTGGAACTCTCTTGCTTTTTCGATGATCCAGTGGATGTTGGCAATTTGATCTCTGGTTCCTTTGCCTTTTCTAAAATCAGCTTGAACATCAGGGGGTTCCCAGTTCATGTATTGCTGAAGCATGGCTTGGAGAATTTTGAGCATTACTTTACTAGCATGTGAGATGAGTGCAATTGTGCGGTAGTTTGACCATTCTTTGGCATTGCCTTTCTTTTGGATTGGAATGAAAACTGACGTTTTCCAGTCCTGTGGCCACTGCTGAGTTTTCCAAATTTGCTGGCATATTGAGTGCAGCACTTTCACAGCATCATCTTTCAGGGACCTTAGGAGTGGGCCTTAGGGTTTATAAATCTTCCCACGCAAGATGGGTTGCTTTATGTCTATTACCATGATAATGATTTTGTTTACCTAGATTGAACCGGAACACCACACACCTATAACTTCCCCCAACAAATAAAAATAGCTATCATTTAACTCATTTTTATCATATACTGGACATTCTCTAAGCAATTTATATAAATCAATATTTTTAACCCTCATAATAGTCCTGCAGCTGCTAAGTCACTTCAGTCATGTCCAGCTTTTTGCAACCCCATGGACTCCTCACACCAGGCTCCTCTGCCCATGGAATTCTCCAGGCAAGAATACTGGAGTGGATTGCCATGCCCTCCTCCAGGGGATCTTCCTGACCCAGGGATCAAACCAGTGTTCTTATGTCTCCTGCATTTGCAGGTAGGTTCTTTACCATCAGTGCCACCAGGGAAGCCCCCATACAATAGGAATTAGTATTACCCTCATTTTACAGAAGAGGAAAATGAGGAATTTGCTTATGGTTACACAGCTGGTGAGTGGCAGAGAAGGCTCCTAATCTTGGGTCCTTAAGTCCCATATGATGCTGCCTTTTACAGTGGTCTGTGCCTTGAGAGCCCTTGTCTGGGCTTCTAGCCAGTCTACCCAGGTGGTGCCTTCTTCAGTGGCAGAGTTCTTAAATAAAATTCAACTTACTAAGTTTTGAATGAATATTGTAACTGATATGTAACAAATAAAACTTTTTCACATATTTCACTTGGTAATATTTGATACTTAAAAAGGATCATGTGCAACACTGTAAGTTACTAGCATAATCATAAAGTGACTGTGAATTCCCCCCCCAACTACAACATAACGTTCACGATTGCATCCACCTATTTGCTACATCTAGTTCCTATCCTCAAATCCTTACTGAAGAAACCACTATGCTAAATTTTATGCTTATAACGCCTATCTTTATCATTATGATTTTATCATATGTTATCATATGTGTGTAACTATACATATTTCTAAACCCCATGAAAATAGCATTGTACTGCATGTACTTATTTTTCCAAACTTACTTCCAAGTTTTATCTGTGTTATTACACATATAAACTCATTCAGTTCACCGATTCCCATAATTATTCTCCAGTCTGAAAAGTTTAGTATAGGAGATTTGAAAGCAAGTTTACTTTTTTATAGAGATTCAACAATGGAGGGATAACTTGAGCTGATTCGTAAGAGGTTGTTGGCTTGCTGGAATAGAATGGAGAAAGGTAAACATTTGAGGGGGAAAAAGAAGATCATGAGAAAAATATAAAGGCGGGAACATTCAAGACAGGTTCAGATGAAAACATGTTTTGCTTAGAACAATACATTGAGGCCAGGATAGGAGGCCCATCTCCAAGCCAAAGAGACTGAAAAGGTACAGAGAGGCGGGAGAAAAATGGAGAATGTGTGATGTTTTAGGAGCAAAAAGAGACTAGAAATAAAGGAGATAATCAAGTGAGTTGAAAACTGCTATGGCAAAAACTTCCCTTTGGATTTTTTAATACTATCATAAAAGTATCTTTTTAACATTCAATTCATCTAATACCTTTTTTTCTAATTCCATGGTCACTCAATCACTGTCTCATTAAGAACTGATTTTCCATGTAACTCAGCTGGTAGAGGGAGAATTCATCAAGAAGAATAGGACTTCAGGTATTCCTAGTCCTTCTGTTAAGATATTTTATGGTAAATTAATAAAGCAGTTTCTGAATGAGTTTGCATTCCATATGTGACTACAAGAGTGTATTAGTCTGCTTGACCTGCTATAACAAAATATCATAATTTTGGTGGCTTAAGCTACAGACATTTATTTCTCCAAGTTCTAGAGCCTGAGAAGCCAAAGAACAAGATGCAGTTCCTGACAGGAGCTCTCTTGCTCGCTTGCAGCTTCTTCTCTGTGTCCTCACATAAGGAAGAGAAAGCAATTGCTCCCTTCCCCTTCTTATAGAGCTACTATTCCATCATGAGGGCCTCACCCTTTGTGACCTCATCTAATGCTTATTACCTCCCTAATGTCCCTTCTCCAAATACCATCATATTGGGATTTGGGGCTTCCATATATAAAATTTAGGCGACCACAATTCAATCCACAGCATGGGGAATTGTGGGTGTTCCCATATGACCATAATTGTCTCTAGCACCAACTATAATATACAGTATTTGTATTCTCATCTGCATTGAACATATAACACGAGTCCATCTCAAGGCCTTATCATTCTTGTCCTGCAAAAAGTACATGTCTGGCTTCACAGTGCTACCAAAATCCTGAAATTTGGCACCCAAACAATACTAAGTGAGGGTTAACTTATTTACAAGCAGCTTCCTACAATAATAATCATAGTCTCCAGAGTGAAATCCATCAACTAAACTCTGCAGAGTCCTTCAACCTCTTCCTATAACATGAACTATACACATTTCCTCAGGTGGGGCTGGGGCACAGAGTGGGCATGTTGACTGGCTAGTACCACTTGACTCTCAACGGACTTGGTGAAGTGCCAGGCAGGTGGGACACCAAGTTGGAGTTGAGGTCAGGATAAAAACTATGGAGAAGGCTCTGCCACCCAGTAGCTCCAAGTCAGTGGAATTCTTACACCTCAGTTTTCTCCTCTCAGTTGGGTCCATTCATTCACAAAGCTCTTAGAAAGACTTGAGCCAAGGGAGGGCTTCAGTTCAGTCCAGTTCAGTTTAGTCGCTCAGTCATGTCCGACTCTTTGCGACCCCATGAATCACAGGACGCAGGCCTCCCTGTCCATCACCAACTCCCGGAGTTCACTCAGACTCATGCCCATCGAGTCAGGGATGCCATCCAGCCATCTCATCCTCGGTCATCCCCTTCTCTTCCTGCCCCCAATCCCTCCCAGCATCAGAGTCTTTTCCAATGAGTCAGCTCTTCTCATGAGGTGGCTAAAGTACCGGAGCTTCAGCTTTAGCATCATTCCTTCCAAAGAAATCCCAGGGCCAATCTCCTTCAGAATGGACTGGTTGGATCTCCTTGCAGTCCAAGGGACTCTCAAGGATCTTCTCCAACATCACAGTTCAAAAGCATCGATTCTTCAGCACTCAGCCTTCTTCACAGTCCAACTCTCATATCCATACATGACTACTGAAAAAACCATACCCTTGACTAGATGGACCTTAGTCGGCAAAGTAATATCTTTGCTTTTGAATATGCTATCTAGATTGGTCATAACTTTTCTTCCAAGGAGTAAGCGTCTTTTAATTTCATGGCTGCCGTCACCATCTGCAGTGATTTTGGAGCCCAGAAAAATAAAGTCTGACACTGTTTCCACTGTTTCCCCCTCTATTTCCCATTAAATGATGGGACTGGATGCCATGATCTTCGTTTTCCAAATGTTGAGCCTTAAGCCAACTTTTTCATTCTCCTCTTTCACTTTCATCAAGAGGCTCTTTAGTTCCTCTGAGGGCTTCACAAATAGTCTAATCATTGCTAGCCCTACTGCTGCTATAACTGTGGGCTATAACGTGCCAAGGTGTCAGCTGCATCCTCCCAGTTCACCTGTACCATGGCTAGAAAGTTAACTTTATAAGTGAGGAAATAGGCACAGAGACAAAGTGACAAGTGCAAGGCTACACAAAGATTTCTCCTAACTCGTAGCACCCACCCATAAAAAAAAAAAAGAAAAAGAACCATACACATTTCCTTATGTATAAATGCAAATAGGACAGATGAAATTACGAGAGCAATTTCCAACTTCCGTTCACTAAGAAGTGGATGTAGCCCCTCAAGACACAATGATCAAAGAATATTGTATTCTCTGGCTGGGCCTACAGTCCTCTACGTTCAGGTCCAGTGATCTTTACTGTGTGCCACATGCTAGTCCAATTCTAAGTTTTCTAACAAATTTCACAAAATGTTTTATTGTTGCTCTTGTACTGTTACAGTAAAATCATTAAGCACCAGGAATTATCCACTGATTTACACACCACTTTCCTTACCATATTCTGCAAAATACAGTCTTCCTCCTCTACTTGCTAAAAGAAAAGACTGAATGGATCAGTGACTTGTTTTTCTACAACTAATTTCAGTATATTGGGTCTTTGTTCTGTCTTCAAGGATCAGCATTACTATCCTTCAAATGTTGATGGTACCAAAGTATTTTTTCCCTTTTCGCAGTAAAGTTACTTCCTGTATGATGTCAAGACTGAAAATGCATTCTTCCCATGGTAAGCCCCTAGGTTTTAAAAGTGACATCATTAACCAACCCACCACCCACAATACTCACCACCATCCCACACTTCCCAACATGAGTCATATTTAATAAATTTCGTTAATATATGAATGTTATATATTTTATTTATTTCAAATTTTAAAAATTAAAAATTTGTTTTAATCTTTTTTCCTAGTATCTTGATGGTTACTTCTATATGTGTTCTCACAATATATTTTCATACTTAGTTAAGGATTTTCTTTTGCTTTTTGTATGTTTTAGTAGACTCTTGGTTTTTCTAGGCAGAGTCTTTCATTTCTGTATTTCACTCTTTGGTACCTGATTCTTTTTAGTTTCTTCCCCCATTGGGGTGTACTATTTTGCTGCTGCTGCTGCTGCTAAGTTGCTTCAATTGTGTCCGACTCTGTGCAAACCCATAGACTGCAGCCCACCAGGCTCCCCCATCCTATTTTGCTACTTCCCCAGAATTAAGCTATAGCACAGAACCAACCTGTCCATTTTTCATGTCCTCCATTCTGAAGCAACTGCTGTTTCTGAAACTTTTCAATTGCATCAATATTTCATTTCTCAAATATTTATCTACAACACAGTTATATGTCAAGTCAATTTCACCACTGCCAAGACTTGGTCATTTTGCAACTGATTTAGACCTAAATGGTGTCATTCATTTTGTAGAAGCATGGGGCTATGACAGTTTCTTACAACAAAAATAGCACTGCTTACTGGCAAGAAAATCATAGATTGTGAAATTGCACTTTCCTTTTCTTGACTCTAATAATGCTTTCTTTTAAAATTAAAAATAAACTATAAGATCTAACTGTTTATTTCCTTAATGAAATATATCCTTCTTGGTTTCAGGAATTGGTGAGCAAATATTACTTCAAAATAAACCATCTAGTTTTCAGAATATGTGCTTCCATAATCACATATCACCAAGCTCATTCTAATGCTTGACTTTGTTAAAGGATATAATATCACCCATGTCTTGGTTTCCAAATACCTGTTCCCACTAAAAAGAACCATGAGGCCTTGGAGAAATGGTTGAATCCCAAGACTGCCATCAAAAATGCATCTGGAACATCATCTTATGCCAGAGAAAAAGTACTCAAAAAATTATGATATTTATAGAATTTAGAGTCAAGCTTTGATGAGACTCTGGTCAAATCTAGGATAATTTTAACATCAAAATAGATACAATAGAAACCTGCACACAGATGTCTATAGCAGCTTTATTTGTAACTATTAAAACTTGGAAGCAATCAAGATGTAAATGGATAAATAAATTGTGGACCATCCAGACAATATAACATTGGCATGATGGTGTTCAGTTGTGTCTGACTCTTTGTGACCCCATGGACTATAGCCCACCAGACTCCTCTGTCCATGGGATTTCCCAGAGTGCACTGACATTTCTTTCTCCAGGGGATCTATTCTTGACCTAGAGATCAAACCCCCATCTTTTGCATCTCCTGAATTGGTAGGTGGATTCTTTAACACTGAGCTACCTGGAAAACCCAATGTAACATTACTCACCACTCAAAAGAAATAAGCATGTTGATAAATTGTTTAGTTTGCCCCAAAGCTATCTACAGATTAAATGTAATTCCTATCAAAATTCCAATGATATTTACTACAGAAATAAAACAAACAATAATAAAATTTGTACAGAGTGACAGAAGACCCCAAATAGTCAAAGCAATCTTGAGAGAGAAGAACAAAGCTGGAAGCATCTCATTCCCTGACTTCAAATCTAATAGTAAGCATAATAGTATGGTATTGACATAAAAACAGACATATAGATCAATGGAACAAAATACAGAGCCCAGAAATTGACCACATATATATGGTCAATTAAATTATGACAAAAGATCCAAGAATATAAAGTGACAAAAGGACAGTCTCTTCAGTAAATGGTGCTAGGAAACTGGACAGCCACATGCAAAAGAATAAAACTGGACTACTATCTCACGCCATACACAAAAATCAACTTAAAATGGGTTAAAATTTTGAATATAAGCCCTGAAAACATAAAACTCCTAGAAGAAAACATAACGGAAAATCCCCTAAACGCTGGGGTTTGTGACAAATTTTTGGATTTGACACCAAAGCAGAAGCAACAAAGGCAAAAATAAAACAGTGGGACACATGAAACTAAAAAGCTTTTTAACAGAGAAAGAAACTCAACAAAATAAAAAGGCAACCTACCAAATTGGAGAAAATATTTATAAACAATTTATCTTTATTTTGGATTAATATCCAAAATATATAAAGATCTCATACAAATTCATATCAAGAGCAAATAATCCGATTTAAAATAGGCAGAAGATTTGAATAAAAATATTTCCAAAGAGACATACAGATAGCTAACAAGCATATGAAAAGATGCTCAAAATCACTAGGTATCAGGAAAATGCAAATCAAAATTACTATATGGTATCACCTCACACCTGTTAGAATGGCTAGGAGCAAAAAAACAAGATATAAAAAGCATTGGTCAGAATGTATCAAATTGGATACCTAAACTTACCTGTATTATACATCAACAGTATCTCAATAAACCTGGTAAAATCTATAATTTTCAAAAGCTAACAAATAAACTTGTTGTCAAAATATACTTCAAACAGTTCAGAAAAATATTAAGCTATATAGAGGAAATGATAGAGTAAATGTGGGAAAATGTTAAGAATTAAGTGTAAAGAGTATAATTGAGTTCTTTCAACTTGTCTGTAAGATTAATTTATTTCCAAACAAAAACTAGAGAGAGATTTCCTAACCCCACAACTGTAGAATCATTAACCCTAAAAGCTCTTATTTAACTGATTCAGGGTAAAATCTAGATTTAGGATTTTTAAAGCTCTCCCAGTGATTCAAAAGTACAACCAGACTTGAGAATCATGCAACTGAAAGGACTTACTCTCACCTGTAAAATGGTCCCATGATATGGTACATTAAATTTATGCCCTAAATCTTCCCCGTGGCTTTTTTAATGAAATAAAATTTCATCATCATTATAATTAATCAATAATAAATATTGACATACCAATAAGGCAAATATCACAAAAGGAATTTCGGGGGTCCGCTTTATACATGAAATCCTCCGTCTTTGTCCACCTGGCATCTGTGAGTCTTCCTCTCATGCCTTCTATGGGGTCACACATACAAACTAAATATTTGAAGTCAAATGCTCTGTGTAAATTTCATTCCCCAGAAAACTGTCCTCCCTTGAAGCTGTATAAGTGACAAGAGTCCTTCTTCCTAAGCATGATAGATAATCCTGAAACAACCAGCTGCAGACAACATAGTGAGTAATGAACTTCAGTAGGGCAGTAGAAGACCACATGATTTACATTTATCGAAACTAATTAAAACCATAAGCAGGAACTAAAGTTGAAAACTTATAATCAACAATTACTGAACTATACCACAAACTACTTCTAACAATTCTTTTAAAAATGGTCCTATCCAGTTACCTCTCTCTACCCCACACTCTAGATTGGAGTTTAGTTTTGGATTTTGCATTTTGTCAGAGAGGTTACTATTCTGCAATAGAGACCCTATCACAACACTATCTCCAGTGTAAAGTGTAAATAGTATAAGTAGATATATGGGACTTTATCTGATCCAGGGGTGATGTGGTGTCTTCATACATCTTTCTTTCCACAAAAATTTTTCAATTCATACTTTGAAAAATACAATACATGTATTTCTATGATCTGAGAATCACAGTATTTTAAAATTACACAGATTAAAATTTGACCTCTAAGCTGAAGCCATCTGTGAGTATAGTTAGACCCACATTTTATTTAAGGATTGAAAGTAAAGTTGTGATTTAATCTCTAATTCAACAAGATAATCAGTCCTCAAGTGAAGTTCTTTAACTAGACAATAAACAGCACCACCATTCAACTCCAAGATCTTTAATAAATGTTTTAACATTTATAAAATCAAATGGTATATTCAGCAAAGAAATTAGGTAATACCATGGATAAGTTTTTAATTCAGTGTTCAGTGATTATAATTCTGTATCTTTTAATATTCAGGGATTGGATTTCGTTGACCCTTGGCATAGCTCAGTTGCTCAGTTGTGTCCAACTCTATGCAACCTCATGGACCCTAGCCCATCAGGTTCCTCTGTTCATGGGATTTTTCAGGCAAGAATACTGGAGTGGGTTGCCATTTCCTTCTCCAGGGGATCTTCCTGACCCAGGATTTGAAATTATGTCTCCTGCATTGCAACTGGCTTCTTTACCTACTGAGCCGTCAAGGAAGCTGGGATCTTCATTCCCCGACCAGGGACTGAACTCAAGTCCCCTGCACTGGAAGGCAGATTCTTAACCACTGGATCACTACAGGACTCATAAGAAATAAAGTAGAAAGACAGTTAAAGAAGATGACCAAGCTCTTGGCATTTATCAGAAATAGAAACAAACTGTGTTGTATTTTACCACAAGCTGGACCACATATGGTTAACTAATTGCTGTGTGAACTTGACATAGCTCTCTGCCTTGACACATCATATTTCTCAACTGAGAATCCCTTTTCCTTTCTCCTCCTGAAAAACAATCCATCCCCGTAAAAGTGAAGCCTTATTTTTTTCACCTCAATCTAGTAATACACATTATATTTAGTATTTTTTGTTTGTAGTTTTGATTGTTTGGTTTTGTCTTTTAGGAGTCAGTATCACCCTTATTTTATTATTTCCTATAGGACTAGAATGATATATTTTTATAGCCTCAACTGCCTAGTAAAGAGCTTGGCACAGTGTACAGCCCCAAAATACATTAAACAAACTTGAACCAAATCGAAAGGAATACTATCATTTTGAATTACTATGATGCACAACCCATTGCTTTCATTAATTTATGTAAATTTATTATTTTTTGTAAACAAATATTTTTATTGAAGTATAACAACTACAACATATATCATTTCCAGGTGCATAGCATATTCAATATTTCTATTGAATATTGAATATTTAATAATATCTATTGAATATTTCTACTACAAAATGATTATTACAATGAGTCTAAATATGATCTATCACCATACAAAGTTATTAAAATATTATTGACTATACTTTCCATGCTGTACATCATCCCTGTGACTCATTTATTCTGTAACTAAAGGTGTGTTCCTCTTAATCTGCCTCACCTATTTCAATCATAGATACAGAGAACAGACAGATGACTGCCAGAGGGAAGGGGTTTGTTTATTTTTGCTTTTGTTTCCCTTGCTTGAGAGGACAGATCATTGCTAAGATTAATGTCTAAAAGTATACATCCTATGAGGTCTTACATATGATTTTTTAATCCATTTTGACTTCTGTGTATAGTGTAAGAAAGTGGTCCAGTTTGAATGTAGATGTCCAGTTTTCCCAAGACTTTACTGAAGAGACTGTCTTTTCTCTGTTGTACATTCTTGACTCCTTTACTGTAGATTGATTGAACGTATAAGTGTGGGTTTGTTTCTAAACTCTCTATTCTGTTGCATTGATCTCTATGCCTGCTTTTTGCCATTATCTTGCTTTTGGTATGTAGTTTTTATTACCATGACACTGCAGTATAGTCAGGGAGAATGACACCACCACATTTGTTCTTTCTCAAGACTGTTTTGGCTATGTGGGGTCTTTTAAGTCTTTTAAGTTGCCGTACAAATTTTATAATTATTTATTATAGTTCTGTGAAAAATGCTATTTAATATCTCGATAGTGATCTCACTAAACCTGTAGATTGCCTTGAGGACTATGGCATCCTTGTCTTGTTGCTGACCTTAGAGGAAATGCTTTCAGCTTTTCACCATTGAATACAATATTAGCTTATGGACCTGTTATATATATCCTTTAACTATTTGAATAAATGTTCTCTCCAAATCCACTTTGTAACATATTTTTATCATAAATGGGATGCTGAATTTTTAAGCTTTTTATGAATTTTGATGGTCATATAATCTTTAGTCTTCAATTTGTTATTATGATTTATCATATTGATTGATTTGTGGATATGTACCATCCTCCTATCCATAAGATAAATCTCCCTCAATAAATGTGTATGATTATTTTAACATATGGTTGAATTAATTTTCTAATATTTTTTGAGGATTTGTGCATTCATGTTCATTAGTCATATTGAATTGTATTTTTTAATTTTTTTTTAGGTATCTTTGTGTGGTTTTGGTATCAGAGTTATGCTAGCTTAAAAGAATGAATTCAGAAGTGTTTTTATACTCAATCTTTTGGAATAGTTTGAGAAGAACAGAGTTAACTTTTCTTTAACTATATGGTAGAATTCACCTATGAAACCATTTAGTCCTGGACTTTCTTTTGTTGGGAGATTTTTCATTACCAATTCAGTTTCAGTACTGGTAATTAGTTTGTTAATGTTTTCTATATCTTCCTGGCTCAGTCTCAGGAGATTTCTAAGAATTTATCCATGTCTTATAGGTTGTCTAGTTTACTACTGCATAATTGCTCAGAGTAATTGTGTAGGATCCTTTGTATTTCTCTCATGTTGATTGTAACTTCTCCTCTTTCATTTCTAATTTTATTTATTTTGGCCCTCTCCCTCTTTTTGTTATGAATCTGGCTAATGGTTGACCAGTTGTGCTTATCTTTTCCAAGAATGAGTTCTCTGTTTTATTGATCTTTTCTATTTTTTAAGTCTCTATTTATTTCTGCTCTGATTTTATGATTTATTTGTTTATTTTAACTTTTGGTTTTCTTTGTTATTTTTATAGATCCTTTAAGTGTAAGATTAGGTTGTTTATTTGAAATCTTTCTTGTTTCCTAAGGTAGACTTGTATCGCTATAGAAGACTTCTAGAAATGCTTTTGTTGCATCCCATAGACTGTTTTTTTTTTTTAATTTCCTCTTTGATTTCTTCAGTAACTCATTTCTACTTAATAGCATATTGTTTAGCCTCTATATGTCTGGGTTTCACAGCATTTTCTTCTTATATTTGATTTCTAATCTCATAGCATTCTGGTTAAAAAAGATGCTTCATATGATTTCAGTATTCTTTAACTGAGATTTGTTTTGTGGCCTAAAATGTGATCTATCCTGGACAATGTTCCATGTGCATTTGAAAAGAATGTATATTCTGCTGCTTTTGAATGAAATGTTATACACGCACACATCTATATATAGAGAGAGTACTATTTGTTTTATGTAGGCGCAGTGTTTCCTTATTGATTTCTGTTTGGATGATCTATCCATTAATGTAAGTGAGGTGTTATAGTCTCCTACTGTTATCATGTTAATATTCACTGTATGTATTTCAGTACTCCCGTGTTGGATCTATATACAGTTTACCCTTTAACAACACAGGGTTGAATTTTGTGGGTTCACTTATAGGAAAGACTTTAGAAATAATACATAGTACAATACTACATGATCCCTTCATCTTTAGTTTTAGAAACATGGATACAGAGGGAAGACTTTAAAGTTATATAAAAACTTTTGACTGCCTGGGGGTTGGTGCCCCTGACATCTACATTATTTAAGGATCAACTGTATATTTAGCATTGTTGTATCTTTTTACACTGATCCCTTTATCACTATGTAATGTCTTTGTCCCTTATAACTATCTTGACTTTAAAATATATTTTGTCTGATGCAAGCATTGCAATCCCAGCTTTATTTTCACTAACATGTACATGGAATGTCTTTTTCCATCCTCTTATTTTCAGTCTGTGTATGTCTTTAGCTCAGAAGTGTGGGCAGCATATTGAAGACTTTTTTTAAAAATCCATGCAGTCATCCTGTGTCTTTTAATTTTAGCATTTAACCTATTTACATTTAAATTCAGCTCAGTTCAGTTCAGTCTCTCAATCATGTCCGACTCTGCGACCCCATGAATCACAGAACGCAGGCCTCCCTGTCCATCACCAACTCCTGGAGTTCACTCAGACTCACGCCCATCGAGTCAGGGATGCCATCCAGTCATCTCAGCCTCGGTCGTCCCCTTCTCCTCCTGCCCCCAATCCCTCCTAGCATCAGAGTCTTTTCCAATGAGTCAACTCTTCGCATGAGGTGGCCAAAGTACCGGAGCTTCAGCTTCAGCATCATTCCTTCCAAAGAAATCCCAGGGCCGATCTCCTTCAGAATGGACTGGTTGGATCTCCTTGCAGTCCAAGGGACTCTCAAGAGTCTTCTCCAACACCACAGTTCTAAAGCATCAATTCTTTGG